>ML784148.1:353489-384109 GCA_009831015.1 Picea engelmannii | reverse complement strand
GGAACCCTTTGGAGAATCTGATGTACAGTCTGAAATCAAAGATAAAACAGTTGAGAATGAAGAAGCCATACACGAGGGTGGATAAGACTAACATCATGAGAATGGAAGCTCGAAGCAGACGAGCACAGAAGTTGATCGCCGAAACCCTAAAGCTGGCTGACCAGCCCGGTCAGAAGGTCATTGCTCTTTGAATCTATATTTATGAAAACACTTGTCTTGTATTTTGGTCGTGGCAACGGTCTTGATTTCTGCCTATGCAGGTTTTGAAGGCTGATTCTTTGATAGCCTTACCGGTTGTATATTAAAAATGAGGGAATAGATTGTCACTGGCTTGCTCCCGAAGCCAAAATCTGGAGTGTTGGAGTGTTTGTAAATGAAGATTTTGAATTATGGCTATTTTTAATAATAATAATATATTTTTAAAGTTATGATCAAGCCAATACATTAAATTGGTGTATTAAATTGGTGTATGAATTTTGATTATTGAAGATTTTCATCATTATAACATAATGTTATAATTAAAAAGTCAACCTGAGAATAATTATTTTCATATTTAAAAATGACCCAATATAATTGATTATATATTAACGTCAAAATAAAATGTTTGTAAGGTAAGATTTAACCTCATAAGCCACAAATTAACTTTAGTTATTTTCATATTTAAATGTGACCTAAAATAATTGATTATATATTGAAGTCAAAATAGAGCGTTTGTAAGCCAAGACTTAACGTGACCTATTACGGCTCTTTTTTTTCTTTGATATGTGAATTTAGATTTTAATAACATTATCATAGTCACTCACGGACAAGACAAACCAACTTGTGATTAAATATTCTCATATTTAGAAGTGTGACATGAATTAATTCATTAAAAGTTATAGGAAATAGATTTTTATAACATTATCATAGTCACTCACGGACAAGACAAACCAACTTGTGATTAAATATTCTCATATTTAGAAGTGTGACATGAATTAATTGATTAAAAGTTATAGGAAATGATTGATTATATATCAAAGTGACTTATGCTAAGGAAAAATTAATAATTTTTTATTTTTTTACCAAAGCAAGGTGTTGCAATATATTTTAAGTCAATATAAAAGGAAGTAGAATGTTATTTAGTAGGAATAAGAATCTAATCTTAAGAGAATAAAAAGAAAAAGAAAGGTAAAATTAATATCTTATTTCAATTAATGTCTATTTTCACAATTTTATCATGAATTTGAAGTTAAATGAAATACCAAAGCAAGTTGTTGCAATATATTTTCATTCAATACAAAAGGAAGTAGAATGTTGCTTAGTAGGAATAAGAATGCAATTTTAAGAGAGAATACAAAGAAAGGGGAAACCAATATCTTATTTCAATTAGTGTCCACTTTCACAACTTTATCATAAATTTGAAGTTAATTGGAATACCAAAGCAAGGTGTTGCAATATATTTTCAGTCAATACAAAAGGAAGTAATGTTGCTTAGTAGGAATACAAATGCAATCTTAGGAGAGAATAAAAAGAATGTTGCTTAGTAGGAATAAGAATGCAATCTTAAGAGAGAATAAAAAGAAAGGGGAAACCTTAAGAGAGAATAAAAAGAAAGGGGAAACCGATATCTTATGTCAATTAGTGTCCACTTTGAGAATGTTGCTTAGTAGGAATAAGAATGCAATCTTAAGAGAGAATAAAAAGAAAGGGGAAACCAATATCTTATTTCAATTAGTGTCCACTTTCACAACTTTATCATGAATTTGAGGTTAATTGAAATAAAATAGGAGCAAGTAAATTTCATTAAGAATATAAAAGGTTGAATAGCAATATAATGGTGAGGGAAAATAAGAAAATTTCATTAAGAAAATAAAAAGTTGAATAGCAATGTAAGGGTGAGAGAGGGGAAGAGATAATTTGGGAGGAGACTCTCTCTCTCCCCATTCCAACCATTATGAAATGCATAATTTCTCTCATTAAGAAAACAAAAGGTTGAAAGAAATGTAAAGGTGAGGGCAGGGCGAGAAGAGATAATGTGGGAGGAGACACTACCCTTATGAAATGCACAATTTCTCTCATTAAGAAAACAAAAGTTTGAATAGAAATATAAGGGTGAGGGTGAGGGAAGTGACAATGTGGGAGATGTGGGGGGTTGTCCATCATCAACTACTCCCACCCCCATATATTTGGGGGAGACAATGTGCATTTCAAAATAGATCATAGTATACATCAAACATCAAACTACTAACAACACTAGCATAGATAGCATGACACTATTGCACACATAACTTTGCACCTACAGTCATACATATTGAAATGAATCTTAGCAATCCTTAAAATGCAACTATAAAATGTGTGATGATATTTTTTGTCTGATGATACTTTTGTAAAAATATTCAAATTTATAAAGATTTTATATAGTTTCTAAAAAGCTTTCACACTTTTTAAAGTAAAGTATTTTTATTCTATATAATTTGGAAAAATCTTTTTAAAAAAAATGGAAATTGACTTATCTTTATTTTTGGAAAATTTTCCCTTGTTTTCATACCACATTCTTAGGGATTTATTTAGGCCATACATGGACTATTAAACTTGGAAACTAGTTCCATATTACCATTCACTATGAACCCTTCAAGTTATTTTATGTAGATCTATTTTTTGGAAAATTTTCCCTTCTTTTCATACCACATTCTTAGGGATTTATTTAGGCCATACATGGACTATTCAACTTGGAAACTAGTTTCTTATTGCCATTCACTATGAACCCTTCAAATTATTTTATGTAGATCTAGTTTTTGGAAAATTTTCCCTTCTTTTCATACCACATTCATGTTAGAATATTTAGACACTTAAGAGTTAGTTAAGATCTACTTGGTAGGTAAAAGTGTGTTTCTAATATGCATTAGTATGCATTTGTAGTTGGAAACCCGATCATGATATGTTACCGACATAGAGTGATCCGACGATTCATATTCTCCTCGATATTAATGACCATTGATATGTGGCTTAACATCCGATTGGTCCATGATCTCTATTTAAAGAGCATGGAGGGTCATTTTTCAATGATCAATTGTGAGAAACTCTCTTGTAAAATCTCTCTATAATCTTTTTCTTTTGCATTAATAAACTGCTCCAAGTGGTTGCATTGGATGGGGCCATGGATATTTCCCCGTAGGGGTTTTACCACATCAAAACATCGGTGTTTTGATCTTTGATATGGTTGTGTGAGTGGTTACTGAGGGTGCTTCTCCTCTATTGGAATAACTTTCTTGTCAAACATGTTAAAACTCTAATCATAGTTCGTTAGTTTACCTAATTGTTATACAATTACGTGACACACTGTTCATCATGGTTTCTTGATTGCTTCAATTATTTCCATTATGCTTCTGTTGTTTTCTTCATTATCAATCTAACAATGGTATCAGATCATTGAGCATTGTGATGCTTGTATCGCCTGTGAAGGAGTTCCTCCTTAGAGGAGTGAGAGTTGTTGAAAGAGATAAGATCTATCTCGAAGAAAGGTCACCAGGTTTCCTGAGAACTGATCCATGGTTGTAGTAGCAGATTGTGGAAGAATATGGATGTAGAAGAAAGGAAAGAACCATTGTTGTGTTGGAAGAAGGTGTTGGTAAGATTTTTTGTTGAAGAAGAACATACATCTACGAAGAATAAACCATGCCAACAAGTGCAATATCAGATACATATCCACTGCACGAAGACCTGAATTAAGGGTTGGAATCAATGCCTCTCCTGAAGAAGGAGGTGAACCAACAATTCCAGTAGTCATGCCTTTGGATTCTTCCATTGTGTTTGCTTCATTGTTTGATCCACAAGAACTTTGCCTTAACCATAAAAATGGGCGTGGATCATATCAATCACACGGGAAGATGAAATTTATGAGTGAAGGATTTCAATTGAAGGAATACGAGCGTCAGATTAAAACCCTAGTTGTTGAGCCCCATGCGAATTATAGATCGTTGGGAAAAAGAAGAACTCAGATTTTTCCCAAAACCCTAGCAGTTGCAATAAATATATTTCAGAGTTGTTGTTGTATATGCTCGTGTAGAGTCAGAGCATTATTTTGATATTCAAGATGACGATGGCGCCAAGTGCATGGGTCACTAGTACATATGACCAAATTTGCGATGTTTTTTAGTTGATATTTCCACACTTACTCGTCGCAATTTCCACGAAAGCCAAGACTTTTTTTAGTCGCTTTAATTTCATTGCTATATCCATGATCCAGGTGTTTGTGGAAACATTGATGAAATTATCTCTCCACGTGTCATCACCATCAAAATGGGTTAACCCTATGAATTGTCGAAATTACGATGAAACTTCATCGCAATTACGAGGCACAATCATGGCAATTATGACGAAACTTAGTCACAATTGCAACAGAAGTTTATGCCAAGACAAAAAATTATGACGCAGATGTTGTATGTGCGACGAAAAATAGTGGCAAATGGCGACGAAAATTCGTGGCAATAGCGATGAAAATTTATGTCAAAACCAAACTTACGATGTAGATGTTGTATGTGCGACGAAAAACCGTGGCAATGTGTGACGAACGTTCATCCCTATTTCCACAGTTGTTCAAAATAAAAATTGGCTTTCAATGAACTATCGTTGATATTGCGATGATTGTTTTAAGTTTTTTTTTTTAAATAACACGAGATATGGTATTACCATATTAAAATGTAATATGGTAATGCCATATTACATTGTAATATGGTATTACCATATTACATGGTAATACCATATTACATTGTAATATGGTAATGCCATATTACATTGTAATATGGCAATGCCATATTACAATGTCTCTACTTTCTCAACAAGATGCAAGAAGTTATTTTTAAAAACAACTTAGGATAGCAATTTGTCCTAAGTGGGATGGTGACCTTGGCATTCAATAAGATAAGAAGTAATTCATTGATGACAAGTGTAGCAGGTGTGCAGGTCCACAGGTGTAGCCGACATTTCTATTGAAAGATGGATGTTAGAGAAAATGTGTAGATCTTTTAGATTGAACAAGATTATAGTGTGTGTGTGTATATATATATATCCTACAAATAATCAAGGCACTAATCAACCAAATATTGGAAGCATGTGTTATCATGAAGTTGGATTAGAAGTAAGGATACCAATATGACAATATACACAAAGAATAATTTGGAATATTACTTAAAAAAAAACACATGGATTACATGAGTGAGTCACTATGCAATTTATATTACGCAATACTATGACAACACTTCTAAGACTGATGGATGATATCTTAAGACCATTTCTCGAACACCTTTAATGTAGCCTCCTTGGATGATATTTTGAATTTTAGCAAGATTTGGGAAGATCATTTGAAACATTTGGAGATTATATTTTTAACCCTTCAACACAATTAATTGCAAGCCAACATGAAGAAATATGAGCTTGGAAAACAATTATTGTTGTGTATGGATTTTGTAGTTAGAGGATGTGAATTTTGTATTGACCTAAGAAATCTAAAATTTGTTGTAAATTGGTTGATCCCAGATAATTTAATTGAACCAAGGTAATTCATGTGTAGTAGATATAATAGATTCTCAAGAAACTTTTAATCCACACTCTAGATGATAATGGATATAAGTTGAAGAGAAGTGTATCCTTTATTTACAATTGCATGTGTATCCCAAGGCTATAAATCAAACATTGGTTCATTTTTTTTGAGGCTATAACATCCCAATATTTGGGAAGATTGTTTGTCATTTATATATATCATTGTTAATTGCACAATTAATGTCTCAATCAAGTTACAAAAAGAGGCATGATAAGCATTTAACAACACATACCTCCTAAGTTTGATCAAGTGTGGTTGCACCCACCAAAGAAAGGTTTAAAATGATATTTTAGGATTTTGGATAAGATTGAATAAAATCTATTTTATTGGATTGGTCACCATATATGGGAAAATATTCCAATTTATATGTGGATCATTTGAAATTGTCTATGCCATCCTCATTAGAAGCAGAATTTAATAAAGAGACATTGAGTCCCAAAGTTGATGGGGATCATCAACTTGAAAGGGAAAAGGTCTACTCCTAGTTGAATTCATATATTTGTGATGTCATATAGGCTTGTGCAAGTGACAAAAATTTCAATTTGTATGAATTTGGTGAGTGGAAATTTATGACCCACAAGGAGTAATGGTAAAACCAAGGGTTCATGAGAATTCTGAAAGGTAGAAATATTGTTAGGTTTGTAAAGTAAGGTTTTGAACCCATGAAGACAACATCAATGAAAAGGTTGTGATTTATGAAAAGGTTGTAAAATCTCTTTCATCACCTATGTATAAGCTATTGGTCGATTTTCTTCTATGCTCTGAATGATTTGGGAAATAATGTCTCTTAACACCTTGAAGAATTGGAAACTCTTACGAACTTAAAGAGTCATTATGACATTGACTCATATATTCTTGTAAAAATATAATGTTATTTGATGCCTCGATAATTTAGGCATAGTGTATATAAGGTCTAGCTATCAACTCCTTCCCTGATAATAATAAGAGGAATATTACTAATATAATAGGAAGAGACTTGTGGATGTCACTTGCATAATTGTTGGAGGATACAAAAAGGACAATAATAATGAGGTCCAAAATTTTGGGTACATCATGAATATGTTCAATATATAGGGGATAGACTAATACATACTTTCATTTCCAAGAATGACCAATGAGCAATGCAAGAACATGTTTAGCTAGATACCTACATCACAAAGGTTGACATCTTACCACAAGTGAGGTAGGATTAACAACATGATCTCTTATGGAAAGATTGGAGGATAGATGAAAAGGTAAAGATGGGAGTTTGTGGTGTTAGGGTAGTTCTAACAAAGGCAAGAGAAAGAAGTTGATGACACTAGCATGACATTGGAAAAAGGCATGAGTTGACATAAACCAACTAAGAGTGAACATGAGCGAGAGAGGAAACACACTCTAATATAGCATTATCACAAGAATAAATGTAACACATGGCAACTTGGAGTTAAGGTGAGCGTAACAAATTCCATTCATTGTTCTAAGATTTCTGTAGTCATTAAGGCACCATACACTAGTCTGGGACATAGCATGAATCCCATGTGACATATGATAATCTGGAGAGTGTGAGCATAATAGGCATCATAAAATAGTAATATAGAGTCATCAAAAGCACAAAAAAAACATATGGTAGCCTAGCTTTAGTGAAATAATGAGAGGTGGCATACATCAATGGGGTATTTTATGCAAGCTTAGGAGGTGACATGCATCAACCTCAATTCAATGAAAGTGTAGAGGTGAAAAATACCAATGGTACCAGTGGAGGAGAGAGGATCAAAGGAAGATATGATGTCACCATTGGGAGGGGCTCCATAGTTGCAAGCTATGGAATGTGACCATTAAGGGGGACATCTTTGAAAACTGACAAAAGAAGTGATAGTTGATCCTAACTAGGTAGAGGTTATCTCAAGTAGGGTATTTCTTGAGATAATGACCTATAAGGGACCCATCGATATTATGACCAAATAAAAATGGAGAAAAAGGGGTGTAAGGAAGAAAATATAAGGAGGAGAGGCAATAATTTACCCAAGCATTTGAAGGACAAGGAAAAGAGGAAGAGTATGTAGGAGAGAATGGAACACTAGGAGAGGAAGAAGACAAGGGAAGAACTAGGTAATATTGGGTTCTACTAGGTAAGAAGTGGATAGAGTTGATAATGGGATGTCTAAGCTAGCCCAAAAAAACTCCCAATAGGAACAATGCTTAATTCAACTTGATAAAAGTGTGCTAAGACATGGGACCTTTTAATATTAGCAAATTTTGATTTTGACAACTAATAGAAAGATAAGGAAAAGAGAAGGCATAGAAGAAGAAGGGGCTACCTCATTGTTGTAACCTAGTTTTAAAAACACGTCAAAACCCTTACCTTTTCATTGTCCTTTTGCCATATCCATTAGCCCATACAACTTGTTAAGAGTTGTCTACGAGATTCATTTCCATCACCAAGACCTGCATGAATCATAAAAGACAAATTTTTTATATGGGTAAATAATTAATAAGAAAATAAGCATGCATTTAGTTATGTAAAATACTCTAAAAAAAAATCAAGTTGTCGCATACCTTAATGAGCTTCTCTTTGTTTCAAGAATATGTTATTCTCTACTGAATAGGGCCAACCACATGAAGGGAGAAGCTCCTCCCTCACATCGCTCTCGATTCCCCATACCCGACAAATGATTTTCTTTATATAGAAAACATATATACATTCATGCATAACTAGGATAGTCATCAAAAAATATGAACATATAAACATCGATAAAGATCCAAATACAAGTCATGAATTTATACATCTAATTTTTCTTTGATTTATGTTTTTTTACATTCATAAAACTGACAATTGGGATATGATCATCATCATCCAAGGACATTGTATTTCGTGTGCCCTGTCCTTCTATTGTTTGTGTGCACTCATGTACCATACTTATGGCATGTCATTGAGAAGGGTTAGATGGAATCTGTTCAGGGTCGTGAACTGGAACAACGAAAATGATCATATCGATATGTTGAAATATAATTGAAATAACTAATTCATTTTTTTATTAACATTACACTATTTCCCTTGACCTGTCTCTATAGCTGGGACAGTTGGTTCATTAATTTCCTGTCCACTTGGTTTCTCTCACATTTCACCCTCCTGAGCTACATGCTCTTCAATTTTAAGAAGATAATATATAAGTATAAGTTGGGAAATAAATATCTACAATCATAGTAAATATTTCTAATTTTGAAGCATACATACTGGAATGGGTACTCTGCTCTACACTATCAATGGACATGTGGACCCTTGTATGACGCGGTGTTTTCTGAATACCACTTGATTCACTATTGTGGTAGCACTGTTTCTTGAAAACAAACATAAATACTTAGTTAAGGGTGATATACTAAAATATGAATAGACTTTAAAAGCATGCTACTGCAGTTTCCTTATTCATTTGATTTACCTGCATGGATGGGGAGATAGGAGTCTAGCCCAAGCGTTTTCTATATTCAATCACACTTTTAAAACCATGCTTGTAACCAAGCTTTAGGTTCTCCTTGGTGGCAGAAGTGTCGAACATATTTAACTGCAATGCATAACACCATTAAAAATACCAATAACAAAAACATATATTTGTTCGCTACTGTTAAATAAATATTAGCCACAGTTAATCATATAAATCTTACTATTCAGGATTTTAGTTTTTTGTAGCCACCCTGGCCTAGTTTGTGTTGGCCGTGTTTTTCCACTCTGGCCTTTGTTGCTTTGGAGGTGTCTAGTAGCCTACATATGGAATTTTTGAAAAAAAATAGATATCAGAATTGTTACTTAAAACAGGAAAGAAAAACATAAATGCTCATATTTCAATGATAATATGACATGTGTTGTACCTTGCTTGACCAACTTGTGGTTGTCATCCTTGTTTTTTAAACAAGTTCTCCTTTGCATCCTCTATTAGTGCCTTCCACTCTTTCTTGAGAACCATGGGAGGGCACTCGTGCTTGAGGTCTATTTGCAATTTATCCCTATACTGGGCCCTGGTGTATTTTAAACTCTCGTCGGCTAACTTTGTGACCACTTTCTTGTTGAAAGTGCTGCCGAACAACTTTACCATGTGATCTATTAAATCATCTTTCTTTTTTCTATCTTGTCCATTCCACCGTGTGCGAATGGTGGGGCTAAGAAACTCCAATGCTTTTCCATGTAAGTTTCTATAGAAAACATTGTGTCCTACAGAAACATGTTATCCATTAATTTATAATAATCTCAAAAAAGTCCATTTCAATTTCATACAAAAAATGAATCAATTAATGGGACAATTACCTGCAATCTTTTGAATCTTGATCAAAACACATGCGTCATCCACCAGAAAGGTGACATCTAGTGATCTGGTGCTTTAAACGCATTATGATCCATGCAGAATAGGATCCTATCCAACTACAATATGTTCCTCTCTGGAGTCATCATGTGGAGTCCCAGGCTCCGACTCATCATGCTCTGGCATGTCATGCCGTTCAAAATTATTTTTCTCATCAATAGATTCGAGGGGAACCTTAGGAAGCTCAAAAAGCCTCACTTGCACTTTGCTATGTCAACCTTTTTTTGGCATTGGACCATCACTGCTACCTATAGCAGTTGCAGGATTGATAGTTTCCCCAAGCACGGGGTTTAAAAACTCCTACAAACCAAAAATTTTTCTTTATCAGATCATATACAAAATATAAAACTAAAAAACGGATATGAAATTGTCATAGCTAATAAAAATATGTGAATATGCCACTTACCCCAAAATTAGTTATTATATTTTGTAGCTCTACAATTCTTTCCCTTTCCTCGTGTGTCGGGGGTATTTTGCTAATCAAATCTAGATATTCTATGTTAGCCTTCCTCAAGGCCTTCGTTACAATTGTCATTGGGTCAGTCGAATAAAATATTTCATCCTCATCAATATCCTCGTGGGAGCCTTCCCATGTTGACCATGCCACGGTACATTGATGAATAAAATTAATGAGATGAACTTAAACAATTGAGAAATTTAGTTGTTGTAGTCATAAGTTGTTATGGTATTTAACATTTACCTGGTGAGTCACTGCGGGTGCCTTTTCACGGTCACCCTAGACATATGTAAAGGGTGATTTTCGGACACGGTCACCCTAGACAGATGTTGACACAATAAATCAATCAACAAAAGTTATGAAATTCACCTGTAACATTAAAAAAATGAAATATTGCAGTAATATAAAAAAAACAATAACAAAATTTCAAAAATTTAGTTGTTGTAGTCATAAGTTGTTACTGTATTTAACATTTACCTAGTGAGGCACTGCAGGTGCCTTTCCACACTCACCCTGGACAGATGTAGCAGGTGAAACTCAGACAGGGTCACCCTGGACAGAAGTTGACACAATAAATCAAACAACAAAAGTTATGAAATTCACCTGTAACATTAAAAAAATTAAATATTGGAGTAATATCATATAAAAAATAATGAAATTTCAGAAATTTAGTTGCTTTAGTCATAAGTTGTTACTATATTTAACATTTACCTACTGAGGCATAGTGGGTGCCTTTCCATGGTCACCCTGGAGAGATGTAGCAGGGGATTTTCTACCACAGTCACCCTGGACAGAAGTTGACACAATAAATCAATCAATAAAAGTTATGAAATTCACCTGTAACATTAAGAAAATGAACTATTGCAGTGATAACAGAAAAAAAATAATGAAATTTCCGAAATTTAGTTGATGTAGTCATAAGTTATTATTGTATTTAACATTTACGTAGTGAGGCACATTGGGTGCCTTTCCACGGTCACCCTGGAGAGATGTAGCGGGTGATTTTCTACCACGGCCACCCTGGACAGATGTTGACACAACAAATCAATCAATAAAAGATATGAAATTAACCCATAACATTAAGAAAATGAAATATTGCAATAATAACAGAAAAAAAAATAATGAAATTTCTGAAATTTAGTTGTTGTAGTCATAAGTTGTTACTATATTTAACATTTACCTGCTGAGGCATAGTGGGTGCCTTTCCAGGGTCACCGTGGAGAGATGTAGCAGGTGATTTTCTACCACGGTCAACCTGGATAGATGTTGACACAATAAATCAATCAATAACAGTTATGAAATTCACTTGTAACATTAAGAAAATGAAATATTGCAGTGATAACAAAAAGAAAATAATGAAATTTCTGAAATTAAGTTGTTGTATTCATAATGTTTTACTGTATTTAACATTTACCTGTTGAGGCGAAGTGGGTGCCTTTCCATGGTCACCTTGGATAGATGTTGAGACAATAAATGAATCAACAAGAGTTATGAAAGTAATTGTAAAAAAATTATGTAGTAAAAATTTGAAATATTGTAGCGATAAATTGTAACAATGATTGCTCAAAGGTTGATTTGAATGGTATGTAAGATATTTACCCCCATAGTCACACCCCCTCCATCTATTTGATTTAAGTTGTAATCAATCAAGAACTCTTCACTTGGAACTATTGTTTTTGTTGCACATACAAATATACGATTTCATTTGCATGCCTCAAATATGAAATTCGGTTTCTTAGTTGCTGCCACTGGTCATGTACTATTTATAAATCCCACAATGTTTCCAATAGATTTTGGCCTTCCATCAATATAAATAGTTTCCCCTTTATTTTGATTGTTATCTAGTAGTTGTATATAATTTGCGGCAACTCCGTATCTCCACATACTTTGCGTATATTGGACCAACATCAACCATTGATTGTATTTGTATAATGGTCTGACATACTCCATCAATTCAGTTACAGTGCCATAGCCGACCTTTATGCCATCCATGGAAAATAACCCCAATCCATGTAAGGACAAAGGAGTAATGCAATACATCCTCCCACCGATGAATAAATCTATGTCCACTTCAGGTAGCTCGTTAGGTTCCCATCGTTGCACTAGATGTTTATATCTCAAGGGAAAATCAATGTTGTCTGTGCTCTTAGCATCATAATTACACGACCCTCCATTGGCAATAAAAAATTGCATGCGGATACGAAATATTTTCCTTACCTTTTCCAACCTAGTTAATCTAGAACCGGTAGATCTAGTACAACATGTCTCACTTTCAACCTCTCTTACTATATCTTGATCATCACTCGAGGAAGATAGATCCAACAGATACCTATTTGGTGGTACCTACACTCATTAAAACAAGAAGATAAGTTATTGTGCTAATATATGTTTTTGGTACCAACACAGTTGCATATAGTTTCATAAAATTGAAATTGCATTTAGTTGCATATAGTTGCATAAGTTGCATATAGGTTTATATCATCACCAAGGTAAGAAAAGCAGGGCTTTCTTCCTTAAATGAAGCTTTTTTATGCTTAATGGCCACGAAAAATGCCTCTATTTGGGAATATATGCACCATTAGTATGTTTTGAATAAAAATAATGGGTTTCAAGACCTATACCATGGCCAAGGGAGGAAATAAAGGGCCTTAGGCCCTAAATAAATCTTCTTGATCTTAATGGCCATGAACAAGGCCTCAAACCACCTGTTGATGGGTCCTAAATCCCCTGACTCAACATCAAGAACCAAACCTGCCACCGAGGCCCAATTAGACTCTGCAGTGTTTGGAGTGGAATGGTTCTCCAGATCTTACAATCTGGCCAAATTATCGATGATCTTTTATGTTTTCAGGTGAAGGCTCTTCCTTCACTTAGGATAATTCTTCTCTGTATTCTCTCTTATATGGGGCTGGTATGAGATATGCAAGCCAGTATAAACCAACTTGACAAAGACCAGACAAACATTTTTTTTAACTATTGGGAAGGGGTCGAGCTTGGGATAACCCACTGCTTGATCATGTAGACAATGATATTATGCCAGAGGGACTAGTACCAATAATCTAACTGAACGAGCATCCAACTATTGTCTGAGAAAACTACTTAACAGAAAGAAAACATATATGTAATCAAGATCATGGCAAGAAAAATAATTCATCTACCAAGAAATTCATCACATGGCTGAGGTAAACTACTTAGCATAAAGAAAAATAAACACATATGTAATCAAGATCACGGTAAAAAAAACATCTACCAAGACATTCATCACATAGAAGCACAATGATTCACTTTCATCATTTAAAGAAAAGAACATCAAAACATTGCACCAGATAACTTGACAATAGAATTAATTGCTCTTACTCATTTACTGCAATATTCATGGAACAAGAAAGGAAGTAATTCTTCTTCAACTCCAATCACATACATATGATGAAAAATAGATCGTCTTTGGTCCATAAGGGCTTCTTAATTGATAGCAGTCTCAAAATAATTATGAACAACCAAAAGAAAAAAAGCGTTCTTACAAAAACCATCGGTCAATGTCCCTATTTATAATATAAAGTCTTAATAGTAATTAATGGTAAAATATAGATTAAGCTAATAAAAAATTGCCATGTAGCGTTATCATCTAATAGTCTTTCAATAGTCCACCCGAGTTGTTTCTTGAAAAGGGTGGGTTCTTTCATAATCAGACCATCTGATAAATAGTTCTTCACAGGTGTTGGCCCATGGAAATCTGTGTTGTTCCATTGGAGACGCATATATTTCCCTGATGTCTGTTGCGTGCACTTGATACTTTGCGAGGATGAAATTCAATTTCTGAAGCATGGTTATAGCTTTGATTGGATGTCCTGCAAACTATTGTACTTTCCCTGGATTTGCATTAGTGACCCTTGTGCATTCTTCAACCCATAACGCATCTTGTTCGGCTCATAGCTTGATTAATTCTTTTAGGTCGATCAACATATCAGGGATGCTGATATTAGGGAGCCTGACATACTTCATCACTTCGGTGATTCAGTTTCAGTGTTTATTTCGGTTCTTCGGCGGGGTCATAGGACAGACTCTAGTCGGTAATCGGGAATGTTCTTCCTGCAGTTAAAACATAAGTAGTTTAGCGGTTAAGCAACCTATGATAAGACATAAACAAACAAAAAGATGAAAATGTACCTGCGTAGCATGCTAGTCTCAGCCATTTTTAATACTTACGCGATCCCAAATGCTTCTTTTGAGTGGCCTATGAAGCCGCTGCTCCTCTATGGTTTAAATGAATACATCAACATGTCATAGTGTGGCTAATCAAATACGATAGTCATGAATGCATAAATTATCATAGTAGTTACTTGACCTTTGGGGTCGAAAAAAGGGAGTTGAGGACGAGTTAAGCGCGTTTGTACTTCCAAGAGGTTGGATATCATATAGAGAAAGTTGTTAAATGCCTCCAGAAACCGTACCACCAAGCGTGCCAAGCATCATTCATCAATAATAGAGGTTCAAAAATTCAAAAGGATCAAAAAGATTGTACCGCATGTTTTCCTGAAACCCTGATCGACGACACTTTCATGTTCTAGATTGCATCCATCGATCATCTATGGCATGCCTATTTTTCCAAACATCATGTCGCGAGGCGCGGGTATTATGTTGGCACGCCTAGTGTCATTCCTCGATTTCTCTAGAAATTCCAGGAGCTTTGTGAGAAATTCTACGTATATGTCAAGCTCGTATTCCCTGGAATTTTGGTTCGATAAGTTCGTCTTGGCGACGTCCTGTTCAGAAATTATTTATCATCCACGAATGCCTTGAGTTCCTTACATTTTTTGCATTTATGGGATCCCCTTCAAACATGGGACGAGGTCTGTGAGGTAGTCAGAGTGCCAGGTCTTAGCCCCAACGTGCCTGGGACTCTTTCTTGTTGGCTTCTTGTGTACTTGATACTCCAACAAGAGGCATAGGTATCTTCCTGGAGGTAGTGTCAGCATCCACGGAGGAGCTAGGGATGGTCGCAAATACATCCGAAAGATCCATGCTAGAGACTATGCCTTCTTTGGGCCCAAAATCATGGAGAAGAGGAAGGCCTAGGAAGAAAGCTCGAGAAGGATAGGAGGACTGCCCCAAGGCAGAACTGAGTGCACGTCCAACCCCTGAGGAGTCTATGATACTTACCAACCGTTCGGAGTTGGTTGAGACCACTAACAAAGGAGGCAGGAGAGGAGAGGGGAGGGCATAAGTGTTGGGTACTTCTGTCAAAAATTCCACTCAGCAATTAGAGCAGGCTCAACTTGGAATAGTCAAGCTCTACCAAGAGAATAGATAACTTCGACATCATTTGGTGGAAAAAAACCAAGGGATACCGATGTCGCAAGGTCGTGCAGGAAGCACCGCTTGGCTGCAGAGATGACTTCGGAAAGCACAAGACATGATTGTGCAGTTGCATGAGGCGCAACAGATGGTAGCAATAGTGGAAAATAAGACATCATAAAGTGCGAAAGACAATCTGAGAGAGGACCAGTGCACGGGAGACATATAGTTGGCAGGTTCTCTCTCTGCATTCTTGGAAGTGTTGCTTAACATCTCCTTGTCTTTCTTCTTTTATAAAATTTTGTAATCTTACGGTGACCGCGACAGTTAGCCGAGTCGTCGGGGTCGTCTATTCATATGTAAACCAGGCATGGTAGAAGTTTTGATTGTGTATATAAAAATAAAATAAGTTATTTGAATGTATCATGCTTCATTCGGATGTGAATCAAGCATGTATTCTTATTCAATTCTTTTACGTAAATTATTAGATTTTTGGTGATCATTGTTATTTCGTTGTGAGTTTATTGATTCTTTTCTCTGTAAAATCTTTGATATCAATTAATACTTCCATGGAATTATCGACTTTGGTTATTGAAAGAAAAAAAAATAAAAATATCATGGAAATACATTCGGCTAATGGATAAGAATCATACTTGGATTCTCACTTGCACCGAAAGTACTTGAGAAAATACTAGAGGCCACAGCTGTCAATACTAGGCGGTAGTAGTAATTATCATGTCAGGGAAACAATTAGTTTTCCCTCACTGATACCAAACTTGTTTTGGGAGTTCGGCGGTCGACAATGTCACTTTATCTATGCACGACGCTTATAATCACACTTTTCTGCAGAACCTGAAAAGGTTGGCTTTCGACAAAATCCTTTCTAAGGTTGTTCATAAGAAAGAAACACTACTATCATTGGACACCGATGAAGGTCAGTACTCGACTACTTTGACTTCTCAAAATGATTTTTTCACCTTAAGCTTTCGCTGATGCTGAACTTCTCTAGGGAGTCGAGAAAATTCTAGGTCGTTGATTCCTTGAGTAGTCGTTGTGTCTCTTAAGATGGCTCAAAACATATAAGATAAGTGGATTATCATTCTTATACCAATGCGAGATCAATCAAAGGTGGAAAACAAGGTGGTTCCCAAAAGGAAATGGTCACAGATCTTTTAGGGTATGTTGAGTACTCAACAAATGGCGATTCACTGGGCGAACCCAGAATCTCTGTTCCATGCACAAGATATCTTTGGTGCTCCTTTTAACCATATTAACCTGAAGTTATACATACACACACACACACATATATATATATATATATATATATATATATATATATATATTATTTGTTATTTGTTATTTTTTTATATTATATTATTATTGGAAGTATTGTTTTAGGGCTTGGCCATTTACTGGGAGAGTACCGGGTTCCCCCCTCAGATTTTGCAACTGATAAGTACCTACCCCAATATTCTCATCCACTTGGAAAGGTCCAAGCCATAGGTTTTTGAAACTTGGAATGTTTCCCTTTGGGTTCATTTGCCCTGTCCCACTTCAAGACTAAATCTCCTACTTCAAAGTTCTTTTCCTTAGCTTTTTGCTTATTGAACCATCTTTTCACTATCTGTTGATGAGCCAAAAATTTTGACTTAGCCTTCTCTCTCTCTTCTTCCAGCATAAGTAGGGTGTTGATTCTTTGTTGCATGGCCGAGGATGGTTCTTCGTTAGAACCTTGGGTCGATTGGAGAGATGGAAAATAAAGCCCGTTTGGGAAGATGGCTTCCTGTCCGTAGACCAGAAAGTACAGGGAATTCCCTGTAGCTTCTTTGGGTGTGACCCTATCATCCCATAGGGAATTATGGAGTTGGTTATGCCAATTTATATGGTTATCTGCAACTATCTTCTTTAGTATCCCTACCAGATTCTTATTGGTTGATTCCGCCACACCATTTTCCTGCGGGTAATAATTTGCAGAGTACTTGATTATGATTCCTTTGTCCAGAGCGAAATCTGCCAATAGGGTAGAGGAGAAGTAGGTTGCATTATTAAATACCAAAACAAAAGGAATTCCAAACCTTGTAATTAGTTGTTGTTCTATAAATTGGATGACTATTTTCTCATTTACATGGGTCAGAGGAATGGCTTTTGCCCACTTTGTGAAATAGTCGGTGGCAGTAAGAATATACTTGTGAAATTCCGAAGAGTTGGGCATAATTTCTCCTATGATATCCAACCCCCACTTCTCAAGAGGTCTAGAGACGGTTACAGGCTGAAGTGGGATTGTTGCCCTTCTCTCCTTGCCAACACTTATTTGACAAGTCTTAGAATTGCTAGCGTAAGTATGAGCGTCTTTGAACAAAGTGGGCCAATAATAGTCAGCTCTTAGAACCTTATGAGCGGTGGTGTTTCCTGCAAAATTTCCACCAGCAGGGCTGTCATGGAGTTATTTTAACACTTTATTAGCGTCTTCACGTTCAAGACACATCAGTAATACCCCATCATAGTTGATACAGAAGAGTACCAAATTTATGAGGCAATATTGTGTGGATTTTATTCAGAGGGATCTCCTTTCTCTGGGGTTGAGGTATTCGGGACAAGTCTCGTGATGTAATAGATGAGCCAAATCTTTGTACTAGGAGTCTGGTCCTGGGGAAATGTATGTTGCTTCACCACACCACAATGCTATTTCATTATCCCACCCCGAATCTTGGTTTGCTTGATATTGAACTTCGACTGTGAGCTTGCACAAACCTTTTCCTTTTACTAACTTGGCAGGTTTTATATCTAGATCAAATTCCTGGACTACTGCCATCTAGTTCTCTCTTCTTTCTCCCATTTCTTGTTAGGTAAAAAAGGATCAGATTGTGGGGTGTGGCACAATCACCTTGGTGTGATTATTGAGGATATAGGACCTAAAATGTTTTACTTCTTTATAGACAGCGTAAGCCTGCTTGTTTATAACAGGGTAATTGAGCTCAACTCCTTAAAGGTTGGTGCTCATAAATGACATTGGGGCTTCGATGTTGTCGTCGTCCTTCTGTGTCAAAACCACAACTAGCAATTGGTCAGAGACAAAAGTATAAAGGTTAAAGTCTCTATTGAAATCGGGACTTCACAATACTGGGGCCCAGGATATGGCAGCTTTGATATTGTTGAAAGCATATTTTATTTCATCATCCCACTTAAACTCGAAATCTTTATGAATAATTTTTTGTAAGGGTTTGATGATTTCAGCGAAGTCAGGGGTGAATTTCCTTACGAAATTAATTTGCCCGAAAAAAGACTACATATATTTCTTGTTATGTGGTAGAGGGAGTTGAGCTATGGCTTTAATCCTTTTAGGGTCTATGTGAATTCCTGCTCGAGATATAATATGACCTAACAACTTACCTTCTTCAACACCGAAGATAGTTTTCTTAGGATTGAGTGATATGCCGTATTTTTGGCATCGTTCAAAAATCTGAGTTAAGTGTTGGATGTGTTCTCCTCTATTCTTCGAACACACTGTTACATCATCTAAATATACTACCACAAACTTACTTATAAGTCCCCAAAATGCCACGTCCATTTCCCTTTGAAAGGTTTCTCCTGCGTTAATCAAGTCGAAAGTCATGCGTTTATAAGCGGAGGTTCCCCATTTGGTCTAGAAGGTAGTTTTTAATTGGTCTTCCTCTAAAACCAACACTTGGTTGTATCCTAAGAAACCGTCTAGAAGGGAGAAAATTTCCGAGCCTGACACGGTTTGTAGGAGTTGCACCATCGGCGGGACGAGATAATTGTCCTTTTTTGAAGCTCTGTTGAGATTCTGAAAGTCTACGCATAATCAGATTTCTCCTGACTTTTTCCTTACTCGAACAAGGTTCGCTACCCAGGCGGAATGTCTAACTTGGAAAATTATCTTCGCATCTAAAATATTCCTTAACTCTTGATACATGAGGGGTTCCAAGGATGAGTGGTACTTTCAGAGCTTCTGTTGAAAAGGTTTGATTTCGGTTTTCAATGAGATGGTGTGTTGAATGATGTAAGTATCATATGTTTTCAAATCTTTATAGGACCAAGCGAACACATCCCAGTATTGTCTGAATAATTTGAGGTAGGCTTTCCTCTCCTCTTTAGATATCATTTTTCCAATATTTACATACTTTGGGTTGTCTGGGGTTCCAATATTTACAGTTTCATGGAGGGGACAGGAGCTACCAGTCTTTGCATTTTTAGATCCTTTGAATCGTTCCTTTAGATCAAATAAA
The DNA here is from genome assembly GCA_009831015.1 of Picea engelmannii. Classification (NCBI taxonomy): domain Eukaryota; kingdom Viridiplantae; phylum Streptophyta; class Pinopsida; order Pinales; family Pinaceae; genus Picea; species Picea engelmannii. The sequence continues at coordinate 364,198 of ML784148.1, read as the reverse complement.
TTCTCTAGATTCTCTATCCCTTTTGGAATTGTGTGAGCCTTTGGTTTATCCACGTGTTGACCCTCCCAAGGACTGGTTTTCGTTAGTTGTTCTTGGAAATCTTCATCGTCTATAGTGAGGTCTCTAAAGTTGTCTTGATTAATCAAGAAGATTATGATCTGTTCATCCCCCTCAAAGACTTTCCAATTAGAAATATTATCAGGTACTGATGGCTTATAGAGAAGTTCTACAGTGAATCAGGAGGCTTCATAATCTTCTAAAGGTGAGAGTCTTGAAGCAGCGGTGGATAAGGAGTCAACAAGGATATTCTTCGCTCTGGGGACCATGGTGATATTGAAAGCTTCAAAGAATTCTATTAGACTCTGCACCTCCTCCTGGTAGTTCTTAAGATGAGGGGATTTGCAGTGTATAGTGTTTCTCACTTGTCTAATGATGATTTCTGAGTCTCTGAACACCTTTAATTCCTTGACATTAAGATCTATGGATTTCTTTAACCCTTGTACCAGGGCTTCATACTCGACAGTTTTGTTGGTGCACTCAAATTCTAGTCTACAAGAAAATAAATGGTGTTTACCCTTTTGATCGATGAGGATGCACCCTGCTCCCGAACCCTCTTTTGACTTGGATCCATCAAAATAAAGGGTCCAAATTTGCAAGCGACGATTTCTATCCCAATCAGTGTTCCTCTCTTCGATCTTTTCTTCTGGAAGACCTAACACTAGGTTTTGACAAAAGAGAGAATCTTCCATTGGCATCGACAATTCTTCTTGAAATTTCATTTCGGAGTTTTGAGTAAGTGAAACATCGGATAGGAGAGGAGAAAAATTGCCAAAGTGAGAATCGCAAGAATAGTTCCCTAGTATGGGAAAATCGATAGAGGCTAGTTCGTTTGGGGTTTCCAGGTTAGTGCCTGTATGTTTAAGGTATCTTTCCCTATCGATTCTGATCTTGTTCTTGTATCCCTTCAGCGGTAGCCAAAGGTGTGCCCAGTCTGTGATAAAGTGTCCATTTAGTTTTTTGAACCAATCTCAGCTCAATAATAGACCATATGCCTCAGGGATATCCACCACAATAATGTCAATCACCTGCATGAAATTAGGATGAGTGGCTATCCTCATCATCACATATTTGAGCTCCCCCATGACCTTGACCTAGGTCCTGTCTAGTTGTATGACATGCTTATCACGTTTTAGAGGGACATCACCTAATTGTTTACAAATGACCAAGGGCATGACATTAGAAGATGCCCCGAAGTCTACCAGACAATTGTGGAGATTCCTGTTGAAGACTTTGAATGTTAAAAGGAAAGGTGGTACAAAAGGCCTCTCCTTCTTGACCTTTTAGTAGGTGTTTATCGCTGGTCTTCTTGCCAAATCTATAGGGGGGATATTATTCTCCTGACCATCGTCGGTGGTCAGGTTTTTTACTGAACTTAGAGCTTGCAATAGAAGGTCTTTCTTCTGAGGGATTCTACATATGTCCATAACTGATACATTAGCTTTCAGCTTCATCAAATATTATACTACATTATAATATAATTTAGGAGAATCATGAGCATGGATACTTATAGGTTTTTTACCAGGAGAGAAAGGTATTCTCCGGGTGATCGGGAGTTAATTTACTTTGTGAGGCACGAGTGGCATCGGTATCTTTTGGGCTGGGTTGACCCTTACTATGTGTTTGTACTGTCGATATCTCTGTGGGTTGTCCCTGGGATTTAAACAGATCATCCAAAGACATGATCACATCGGGATCCCATATCAACATGGTCGTGTCTTGTGGTGGGCCAACCTCTTCCTGATCGACAATATTAAAGGTCGAACTACTGGATGGTTCGGTCAAAGAGACTTCGTCTAGAAAATGATTGGCCATTAAATTCATGGTGTGGACCCACTGAGGGAATTCCCTTTCCAAGTGGTTCTCTTGGTGGTAAGTATAGAAAGAATCAGACGTGCCATTCCCTAGATCAATGTTTAGGTTGGTTGGGGGAGGTTCAATTGCTTTGAAAGGATGGTTTCTTTTAAAGAAAGGCTTATAGGGTCTTTGGCTTTGGCTTCCCTCACCCGCATTTATTTTCATATCGATGATCTCTTTTGATAGTTTCTTGACCATGCATTGTAGGTATTCTATATCCCCATTACCTTTATCAAGAGTTGGTTCAGTCAGCTTCCCCGATGGTCTCGTCAAGAGGAGTCCTCTCCTAGGAGGGGGCTAGATTTCTTTTCTCTCTAGAGAGGCATGGCCTTCTTTACATCCTTTCATCTGTAACTCTATCGTCTTCGCATCTTCAAAATTATCCACGAGGGTTTTCTTAGCAAATCTCTTAACGGACATTGAAATAGAGGACAGAAGTGCGTTGGCATAGACCTCGATTTGCAACTCTTTAGTAGGTTTCGTCGTGGGATGAAATTTGTTTAGGATAGTTGTGAATATTTGATTAAATATTTGACCCTTTCTTTTGGGGTCATGGTGGCTATGAATAATTCATCCATAAGGGCTCTTGTGGTAGTTTCTTTGGCGAATTTGTCTAGGAAATCCTTTTGGAACTTAGTCCACCTGGTTATGGATCCTACTAGCAAATTAAAATACCATGTGGAAGCTGAGTTCTCAAACATGTAGGGGAAAATTCTACATACTACATCTTCATAAGACTGATCACGAATATGAATTGCTTGATATGATCTTTGGGCAATCCTAAGGTTTCAGGATCATACTTGGGGAGAAAATTTTTCAGGTGCCGAGGGAGATTGTGTACTCATCCCGGGACGGCCACGACGTCCCTGGTCAACCAAGTTTGGTTGTCTTGAAGTGGAACTTCTCTCTCCTCCTCATGACCATTTTCCACTTCCATATCTTCAGAGTCAGAGTTAGGATCTTCCTCTTTCGAAAGGTCATTAAGTTCGGAGATGTCGTCGGCTGGCATCTCGGGTATGAGGTCAAGAGGTTCTTGGATTTTGGTGATCACAAAATCTATTAATTCTTTGACAGAATGTATGAAAACTTCGTCAGGAGTGTTGACTACTAGTATTCTTTGTTATTTTTTTCGAGGGAGGATGGGGGTGAAGGGAAACGCGCCGATTTGTCAGGCATAGGCTCTGGTAATCCTTCTAAACTGATTCACTTCCTTGTGACGGAGGGAATAATGCATTTTAGGGTGAAGATATCATTCCTCGAAGTGGGGTGAGTTATCTTCTTCGGGAGTACTCGGTAAAGGTGGGTTGTCTGTTGAATGACTAGCCATGCATGTGGGCCATTACAAATCTATAGGTTTTTCGAAATGTCAGGAAACTTGCATATCTAGCCATTCATTCTCAGGCCCTCCTTCTAGCACCAATTCTATTGATGGGGCATAACTCCCATGACTCAAAAGCAGGAACCAAACCTGCCACTGAGGCCCAATTAGACTTTGCAGTGTTTAGAGTGGAATGGTTCTCCAAATCTTACGATCTGGACAAATTATCGATGATCTTTTATGTTTTCGGGTGAAGGATCTTCCTTCACTTATGATAGTTCTTCTCTGTATTCTCTCTTAGATGGGGCTGGTACAAGATATGCAAGCCAGTATAAACCAACTTGACAAATATGAGACAAAATGTTTTTTTAACTATTGGGAAGGGGTCGAGCTTGGGATAATCCATTGCTCAATTATGAAGACAACGAAATAATTCTAGAGGGCATAATACTAATAATATAACCGAACGAGAATCCGACTACTATCTGAGAAAACTACTTAACAAAAAGAAAATGTATATGTAATCAAGATCATGGCAAGCAAAATAATTCATCTACCAAGAAATTCATCACATAGCTGAGGTAAACTACTAAGCATAAAGAAAAAGAAACACATATGTAATCAAGATCACAGTAGGAAAAATAATTCATCTACCAGGACATTCATCACATAGAAGCACAATGATTTACTTTCATTATTTAAAACAAAGAACATCAAAACATTGCACCAGATAACTTGACAATAGAATTAATTGCTCTTACTCATTTACTACAATATTCATAGAACATGAAAGGAAGTAATTCTTCTCCAACTCCAATCACATACATCTGATGAGAAATAGCTCGTCTTTGGTCCAGAAGGGCTTCTTAATTCATAACAGTCTCAAAATAGTTATCAACAACCAAAAGAAAAAAAGAATTCTTACAACAACCATCGATCTTTTGAGCAACGATCGATGTCCCTATTTATAATATAAATTATTAATAGTAATTAACGGTAAAATATAATATGAGCTAATAAACAATCACCCCGTGGCATTATCATCTGACAATCTTTCAATAGTCCACCCGAGTTGTTTCTTGAAAAGGGTGGGCTCTTTCATAATCAGACCATCTGATAAAGATTTCTTCACAGGTGTTGGCCCATGGAAATATGTGTTGCTCCATTGGAGCCACATATATTCCCTTGATGTCTGCTACATGCACCCGATACTTTGCAAGGCTAAAGTTCAATTTCAGAAGCATGGTTCTGTCTTTAATTGGATGTCCTGTGAACTGTTGTACTTGCCCTGGATTTGCATTAGTGACCCTTGCACATTCTTCATCCCATAACGCATCTTATTCAGAGCATAGATTGATTACTTCATTTAGGTCGATCAACATAATGGGGATGTTGATATCAGGGAGCCCGACATACTTCATCACTTCGGTGATTCAGTTTCGATGTTTCTTTCGGTTCTTCGGCGGGGTCATAGGACAGACTCTAGTCAGTAATCGAGAAGGTTCTTCCTGTAGTTAAAACATTAGTTTAGCGATTAAGCAACCTATGATAAGACATAAACAAACAAAAATATGAACACATACCTGTGTAGCTTGCTATTCTCAGTCATTTTTAATACTTACGTGATCCCAAACAATTCCTTTGAGTGACCTGTGAAGCCACCGCACCTCTTTGGTTTAAATGAATACATCAGCATGCCATAGTGTGGCTAATAAAATATGATAGTCATGAATGCATAAATTATCATAGTAGTTACTTGACCTTTGGGGTCGAAAAAAGGGCGTCGAGGATGAGTTAAGCGCGTGTGTGCTTCCAATAGGTCGGATATCATATAGAGAAAGTCATTAAATGCCTCCAGAAACCGTACCACCAAGCGTTCCAAGCATCATTCATCAATAATGGAGGTTCGTAAATTCAAAAGGATCGAAAGGATCTTACCGCACGGTTTCCTACAACCCCGATCAGTGGCGCTTCCATGTTATGGATCGCATCTGTCGATCAACTATGGCGTGCCAATTTTTCCAAACATCTTGTTGCGAGGCACGGGTATTATGTTGGCACGCCTAGTGTCACTCCTTGCTTTCTCTATAAATTCCAGGAGCTTTGTGAGAAATTCTACATATATGTCGAGCTCGTATTCCCTGGAATTTTGGTTCGGTAAGTTCATCTTGGCGACGTCCTGTTCAAAAATTCTTTATCATCCATGGACCCCTTGAGTTCCTTACTTTTTATGCAATTATGGGATCCCCTCCAAACACGGGACGAGGTCTGTGAGGCAGCCAGAGTGACAGGTCTCAGCCTCAGCGTGCTTGTGAATCTTTCTTGTTGGCTTCTTGTGTACTTGAGACTCCAACTAGAGGCACAGGTATCTGCCCAGAGGTAGTGTCAGCGTCCATCGAGGAGCTAGGGATGGTCGCAGGTACGTCTGAAAGAGCCATTTTAGAGATTGTGCCTTCTTCTGGCCCGAATTCGCAGAGAAGAGGAATGCCTAGGAAGAAATCTCGAGAAGGAGAGGAGGACTGCCCCAAGGTCGAACTGAGTGCACATCCAACCCTTGAGGAGTCTGTGATACTTACCAACCATTCGAAGTTGGTCGGGACCGCTGAAAAAGGAGGCAAGAGAGGAGAGGGGAGGGCAGAAGCGTTGGGTACTTCGGTCGAAAGTTCTTCTCAACAATTAGAGCAGGCTCAACTTGAAATAGTCGAGCTCTACCAAGAGAATAGAGAACTATGATGTCATTTGGCGGCAAAAAACCAGGGGATACCGTTGTCACAAGGTCGCGTAGGAAGCACCGTTGGGATGCAGAGATGACTTCGGGAAGCGCAAGACATGATTGTGCAGTTGCGCGAGGTGTAGCATATGGTAGGGACAGTGAAACATAAGACATCACAAAGTGCAAAATACAATATGAGAGAGGACCAACACACAGGAGACATATAGTTGGCAGGTTCTCGCTCCGCGTTCTTGGAAGTGTTGCATAACATCTCCTTGTCTTTCTTCTTTTGTAAAATTTTGTAATCTTACGGTGATCGGGCCGATTAGCCAAGTCGTCGGGGTTGTCTATTCGTATGTAAACCAAGCCTGGCAGAATTTTTGATTGTGTATATAAAAAAGAAAAGAAGACGTTTGAATGTATCATGCTTCTTTCGGATGTGAATCAAGCGTGTATTCTTATTCAAGTCTTTTACTTAAATTATTAGATTTTTGGTGATCATTGTTATTTCGTCGTGAGTCTGTTAATGATTTTATCTGTAAAATATTTGATATCAATTAATACTTCCGTGGAATTATCGACATTGGTTATTGAAAGAAAAAAAATTAAAATTTAATCATGGAAAGAAATTCGGCTAAACGATAAGAATCATACTTGGATTCTCACTTGCACTGAAAGTACTTGAGAAAAGACTAGAGGCCACAACTGTCGATACCGGGCAGTAGGAGTAATTATCATGTCAAGGAAACAATTAGTTCTCCCTCGTCGATACCGAACTTGTTTCAGGAGTTCGACGGTTGGCAGTGTCACTTTATCTATGCATGGCGTTTATAATCGCACTTTTCTGCCGAACCTGAAAAGGTCGGCTTTCAGGGAAATCCTTTCCGAGGCTGTTCATAAGAAAGAAACACTACTATCGTCCGACACTGATGAAGATCAGTACTCGACTACTTTGACTTCTCAAAATTATTTTCTTCACCTTAAGATTTCGCCAATGCCGAACTTCTCTAGGGAGTCGAGAAAATTATGAGTCGTTGATTCCTTGAGTAACCGTTGTGTCTCTTAAGATGGATCGAAACATATAAGATAAGAATATTATCAATCTTAGACCAAGGAGAGAACAATCAAAGGTGGAAAACAAGGTGGTACCCGAAAGGAAATGGTCACAGAACGTTTAGGGTGTGTTGAGTACTCAACACCACCATACATATCCTCTCTAAGGGATATATGGAATTTGGGTGGGATATGGTCACCATTCAGAAGCTTTGGGCATAATGTATAGAAAAGAACATAAGGTGCTTAGGTCCTATTTGAATCTTATCAGAGATGATATTTGTGATGCAGTCCTTAAATAACCACACAAGATCTATTTAGGGTATCTTTGGAACCATTGGTACATTTTCATAATAAGAATAGCTCTCAAGGTCTGTACCATGGCTAGGAGAGGAAACAGGTCTATGAACTAACCATTGAATGATCATGTAGATAATTTTTAAGGGGTATTTGGCCTCGAGGTGGGATTTGGACACCATTAGTATTTTTCACATCACATATGGGAGTTTAGGCTTGTACCATCATCAAGAGAAGGAGAAAAGGGAATTAGGATTTAAATGAACCTTATGTGCTTAGTGACCAAGATCAAGGCCTCCAATTAGGAACAATGTCCATAATGGCCTTAGGCTCTAAAGAACTAATGACCATGAACAAGGCCTCATACCACGAAAAAAATACTCTTTAAGTGATCTATGGACTTTAGGTGGGATACAATCATTATTCACAAGTTTTGGACATCACGTATGCCACTTTTCATCTTACCCATGGTTAGGGAAAGAACATAAGATACTTAGGCCCAATTTCAATCTTCTCATTGATATTTGTGATGTAGTCTGTGTACAACCACACAAGACACTTGTAGGGGATATTTCACCTCTGTGTGGGATATGTCATGCCAATAGTACATTTTTCATAATAAGAAAGTATCATGGGCTTATGCCATGGATACGGGAGGAAAACAAGCAAATTTGGCATAAAATAAATATTATTGAGATCAAATTCAGTGAACTAGGCCTTGAACAACCATACAGTTCCTTTTTTAGGGATTCTTGGCCTCTTGGGGAGATATGAGAGCCATTAGGAGGTTTTTTTCACCACAAATGAAGTCTAAGGCGCATCACATACCATATTTGGGGGAGGAAAACAAGGGCCTTATGCTCTAAAAAAATATTTCTCGTGCCTAATGGCAAAGACTAAGTCCTTCTATTGGGAATGTGTGCACGATTAATATATTATGGAAAATAAGATTTCGGATCAAGAGATATACCATGGATGAGGTAGGAAAACAAGTGCCCTAGGCCCTGCACAAATATTCTTGATCTCAATGGTTATGAACAAATACTTGAATCATAACACAGACCACGTATAAGGGATCTTTGGCCTGTGGGTGGGATATGGGCACCATTCACAGGCTTTATGCATTATGGTTGGCTCTCAAGGCCTCTAAGAAGGAACTTAGAGCCATTAGGAGAAGATAGTTTCATTCATAAGTTGCATTAGGAGGATATAGGTCACACATTCATAAGTTGCATATAGTTTCATATAGTTGCATAAGTCGCATCTAGTTGCATAAAGTTGCATTGTTGCATATAAGGTTGCATGTTGCATAAAGTTGCGTAAAGTTGCATAAGTTGCATTGTTGCATAAAGTTGCGTAAAGTTGCATAAAGTTGTGTAAAGTTCTGTAAGTTGCATTGTTGCATAAAGTTGCATGTTGTGTAAAATTGCGTAAAGTTGCATAAAGTTGCATAAAGTTGCATAAGTTGCATAATGTTGCTTAATTTGCATGTTGCATAGTTGCATATAGTTTCATAGTTGCATATAGTTGCATACGAAATTGTTGCAATATAGTTGCATATAGTTTCAATATAGTTGGATAAGTTGCATAAGTTTCATTGTTGCATAAAGTTGCATATAGTTTCATAATATTAGTTGCATAAAGTTTCATATATTTGCATATAAGTTTCATAAAGTTGCACATAGTTGCATATTGATCCAGAATCAGATCCAGAAGCCTGACAGGGCTAAAAAAGGCTCAAAAATGAAAGTGCTCAAAATCCAACGAAACCAGCGCCATTGCATCCATCTCGTCTTCCTGATTCTGGCCATATATTTACTTCGTCAAATGGGCTTCGTATGCGAAAGATATCGCATTCTGTCTGAAAACCCAAACAAGCAAAAAAAGTGGATGATTGTACAGTCCATACAGTGCCACGTGGCAGGATGATTCTACAGGTCGTACAGTCGTACAGCTAACGTGGCAGCTTCTAGTGACAACATATGGCAGGTGACAGGGAGTACGATAGGTACAATTGGACCAGTCAGGGGATGACACGTGTCACCACTGTAAGGGTGACATGTGGCACAGGCTGATGTGGCATGGATGACGTCAGCAGGTTGAATGGGCAGGTATGGTGACAGGTGGTAGAGTACATGGCAGGCACATGGACGAATCAGTGATCAACAAGTGGCAGTTTTTGATTGGTTGTTGAGGTGCCACGTGGCCCAGTCATGGGCTACCACGTGGCACCCTGTGGTTGGCTCTCGGGTTATGTAAAATTATATGGTCTCCACCGGGGTCGAACCCCCGACCTTCCTCCGGGCTATGGACTGGCAGGACCAGGCTAACCACCCAGGTCACTGTTGGTTCTTATTAGCTATGTGGTAAAATATGTATATAAGTTTGTTTGAACTTTTGGTTGGAGGTGGAAAGGGATGGGGCTTAGCCCCAGCCCACGGTTTAATACCATTACCACATGACCACGAAAACGAAATGTTGTGGATAGGGCCTGGTCCTTGGTTCCCGGATGGTCGCATGTGATCGGGGCTCTATCCACCATTTTGGGTGTGGGGGTTAATCTGTTAAGCCAGTGTTTCCATGGAACGCGCCCGAAGACCAGGAGCTAGCACGCATGGGAAGGGCCAGCGCATAGCCCGAGGGGCTAGTGCTCGGCCACATGGCCCCATGTGACCCTGCCAAGGGGGCACACGCACAATATAAGGGGCTTATGCCCAAATTAAATCCAAAAGTGGTTATTTTATATAGTTTTTGGATTTTCTATTTGATTTTTGCCTGTAACTAATGGATTTTATCCATTTTTGGGAGATATTGGGCATTTTTGGAGGCCAAATTTTGGGAGGAAGTTGGGGAAGGATAACCAACTTCAGATCTATAAAAACCAGGCCTGTTTGAGGCCATGGAGGACAGTCAGAGCAAATTTATGCTGAAGAGAAGCCAATCCAAAGCCATTTTTATGCAGAGAAGCTATTGAGGAGGAGATGCTTGCGGGCCATTTCTGGGAGCTCCATTCATCCGTTTTGCACAGAAATAAAGAAGCCTCCCCCACAGAGACAAAGGCCCGGAGACGTAGGCAACATTGTGCTAAAATCCGTTATAAATTCTCATGTTATGGTTTGTTGTTTATTACTTCATTTCATATCTGCATATGTGTATATGGTTGTCATAATTCCTCTCTTTTCCTCATTCTTTCAGTAAGTTTCTCATATGGTTAATTAACACATGAAAATTTAAAACTCAACCATATTCATTAAAAGATCCTATGGATCACATATCCCCCGACGCTCAGTGGAGAACTGGATTTGAGACCTATCAAAGAGTTCGAGTGGGGATCGATAGTTTGGAAATCTATGATCCTGGAATTTCACATATTGGAAAGCGCCTTTAGTGGCGAATTTCACATATTTGGAAAGC
>ML784148.1:322001-338034 GCA_009831015.1 Picea engelmannii | reverse complement strand
ACCTTGGGTAGGTGTGCATAAGTTTTATAAATTTCACATGAATCACTTAAATATATCTTAGGGAAGGAACTCATTACTATAAGGTTAAGTGGAAATACAAAATACCCAACATTTGGGGCATTCTATTTCAATTAGTAACAAAAGAGAAGTTTTTGGCAGAATTCATGTGAGCTTGTGCTATTGGTTTCACATTGTATTCCTTTTTTTGACCTAATTCCCCCTATTGGTTTCACATTATATTTCTAGGGGAAACTTCCAATTCAAGTCTTGGAATGAACAGGCCCACATAATGTGAAGGAATAAAATTAAGAAGGTACATGTGTTGTCCCATTCCATGTCAACAACAACACATCCATTCACTGGGAACACTAAAACCTGACAAATCGATGACTCCACTAAATTAGGGTTTATGGTTTACATGATGAATTGATGATGGAATTATAAAGTGGGTGTGTGAGTCAAATTTGAGTCCAGAAACCCTCCCATATCGTTAAGGCATGTGAATAGTCTATCCATGTCAAATTTCAATGAATTCAGAAACAGTTTGAAAAAATTTCAACGTTGGCCCCATTCACAAGTCACTGTTGCCCATGTCTAGTCATAGTACCTATGACTTACTAAAAATTGTATAAGATATTTGGAGAATGATAATTTTGAAGGTGTTGTGCCTATTCCTACACACCATGTCCAGATCACCTCTCATTGTCAGTCTTTGTATTGATCCCTTTTAGTTTTGGGTTGTTAGTATTTTCAATTGCACACACCTTTCAATCTAGTCAAAGTTCAATTAATGTCTCTTTTTACTATAGGGTTATAAAGCCTCATGATCCCAATGCCTGTATGCCTCCAACCTTGTGATATAATCATCGTTGGGTGACAACTGTCATCAAGGTTGATGACTAAGACTAGGGGCAAAATTCAATTCAAGGATGAGAATGACCAGGCCCACATCAAGTGAAGGACTAACGTTAGTAAGTACATGTGTTGTCCCATTCCATGTCAACAACAACACATCCATTCACTGGGAACAAATCGATGACTCCACTAAGTTATCATTTATTCTTTACATGATGAATTGATGATGGAAGAAAGTGGGCGTGTGAGTCAAATTTGAGTCCATAAACCCTCCCATATCGTTAAGGCATGAAAATAGTCTATCCATGTCAAATTTCAATGCAGTCAGAAACAATTTGAAAAAATTTCAACATTGGCCCCATTCACAGGTCATTGTTGCCCATGTCTAGTCCTAGTACAATTTCCTTGTAAACTTTGTATAAGATAATTGGATAATGATAATTTTGAGAATGATAATGATGAATTGATGATGGACATACCTACATCATTGGTATGATTAGGCGCAGTCGCACAGAGCTCCTCTTGGTTTTGAGAATAGTTAATTCTCTACTAAAAAGGGGCAACCACATGAAGGTGGAAGCTCTAATTATGCCCCCCCCCCCCTCACATCACTCTCAATTTCCCCATATTACCTAATTTGAAATTCTAAAGAACATTTATAATATACTATATTATACAAAATAAAAACATATAAAGATCATATAAAAGATATAAACACATACCTCTTCTTTTCAACAATTAAATATCAATCATATTCTTCTTCATCCAGCTCAACATTTGTATCAGTACATGGTTTAGAATCGATATTGGTGAAAGGATCATTCCTATCAACATCATCATCAATGTCATTTTCACTACTAGAGATATCGATATCGCCAATGAGATCATCGTCTCCTACATTTGGATGATCAACTTATTCATCTAACACATCGACTACATGAGCCACCTGCTCCTGATCTGCATAATCATGATCTTCTTCCTTTTTATTATCTTCATCCTCGGCTACATGATTGTACTTTACTGGTCTTCCTCTTGGATCATATCTAACAACGTATGACCAACCTGCTTTATCAGGTACCTCTGAGTAAAATACTTGTTGACATTGACTTGGAAGAACATAACTCTCTGTACCCGATTCAAATGCCCTTGTATTAGCCATGGTAAATCCATTATCATGCTCAATAACAGTTCTTTCAGGATCACGTTCATGCATCTATAGCCTATACCATTTAACCTCAAACAAAACAATTTTAAAGTAATTAAAATCACACTCAATTATATCCTCCAAATGGCCATAGTACCTATTCTCAGTTTCTTTCGGATTTCTGTCACTTCTAGAGGAAATGTTGGTGACCTTAAATACTGCAACTATCCCACAATCCGAGGTTTTCATCTTATCATCCAACATTTTGATACGAAATTTATGACCATTACACCACATAGCCTTGTGATGTTTCAACTACAACATGGACAACAAGTAACAAATAAATTGCCAATTAATAATCCTCATATAGGACTTACTAAATATATATTTCAATAATTAAACAAACCAAATACATTGAAAAAATAGGGAAAAAATAGGAAAATGTGGGTAAAAAATTTGACTTTCTTGTTTATCTTTTAAACCAAAGGTGATGCAGGAGCATCCTAAGCAACTATCCAAGCAAGCATAAAGGCAGAAGACATCTTGGAAAATCACAACACACGTTTTGCACATTTTGAAATATTTTTGAAAGATTAAAAAGAGGATATTAATGTAGTAGCTAGAAGTGTAATTGCATTTATATCTGGTTATTGTAAATGGATCGTGAGATATTTTCTCTCATCTGTCATTATAAAATGAATTTAAGCCCAATTAATGAAAGTAGGTAGGTTTGAATTAATAGATTAGACAGTTTAGAAGAGTAGGAGGGAAAACAAATATAGATACCCTCGCCTTTGTATCATAGTAGTGGTTGTATCATTAGCATAGGATAGAAGAAGAGAGTTGTAGCAAAGAGTTGAAAAGAAGAATCCATGTACAGAAGCTTTGAACTAATATATGAAGCTTTTAATCATATTTCATGGGGTTATGATGTTTTTTGTTTATTCATGGTGAATGGTATGCTTATGGTTGTTTTATTCTCTCGGTTATGCATTTGTTATGAGGCTATGCTATGTATGTATGATTTCATGTTGAATGTTTGAAGTCTGAGAGAGAGAGAATGAGTTTCAATTGTTTCTCATCCCGAGTGAGAGAAGTTCCTGCAAGGAGTGCAGTGAAACATCTGCAAGGTGTGCATTGACAAAGTTTCTGAGTTTTATCTTAGAAAGCTCAGGAGAGATACCGTTGTTCTCATTCTAGCAGAAGTGTAGGTGAAGCACAGAAGTCGTGCAAGGTCTGCACAGACTAGTTGAGGCCTTAGAATTTATCAACTAAGGTTAAATATTGGAGGACTACTGTTGCAGAAGGTGCACAGAGTCGAAAAATCAAATACTTAGAAGTATTTGGAAGATCGTTGCAAGGAGTGCGTGCAAGAATCCTTTTGAGAATTGAGTTGCAAGTGAAAGCTCAGGAGGGTCATCACCTTTGAAAGTACTCAAAGGGAAACAAATATTGAAAAATGTCCCGCATAAGTTAAGTTCCAGTGGGAGAATATTGGTTCATTTCACAGAAGTTGTCAAAGAGGAAACGAGCGTTCAGAATTCTCCGAGGAGAAATTATGAAGTCGCGAGGACCATAGGATCTAGAGAAGATACAAGGTGGATAGGGGAGGACGAACCCGTCACTTTGGTATCAGGAATCAATGTGGGTTGTTGATTCCATAGGGGAGCTGTTTCAGAGTTTGGGGGTTGGAAAGACGAGAAGCCTCGCATCCGGATTCATGAAATCGCAAATTCTGAAACCCCGATGAAGTGAAAAGTCCATTGGGAAGCCAACCTTCGTTGAGCACATCGAGATTCAGAATTTCAGCACTTTAGAAGACAAGGGATTGGGGTTCCTTTCTCTAGAATTCCTGAAGTCGTGAAATGTGATACAACTGTGAAGGAGGATGTGGTTGAAGATCTTGGAATTTCGACATTTCGAGTTTCAGTGGGTTGAAGAGCCGAAAACTCGACAACAAAAATCGCAAAATTGCGAAATCCGAAGTCCCGAATTAGCGTAGGGCGTGAATTTATTGTGGTCAAGGAGACTTGGGTGATTCCTTGTGTTTGATCATGTGGGCACACTCATAAGGACCTGTGGAGGAACACCATTGTGTGTGTGTGTTTCCCCATGGGGAACTCAAAGAGCCAATCAGACTCAGGAGGGAAGATTTAGAACGATCCTGAGTGGATCTCGACCCAAGGGTCGGGGGTCTCCACATCAAAAGGCTAAATCAACTTCCCTTGATGTAAGATCAGGAAAATGATATCGATGACGATGCACTATTTTAATCATCTTACTCACCCCTTCCCATGATAACCTACTGAATTATTCTTCAGTATTTTCTATCTATGCTTCATCCAATCAAGGTTGCTTGTTATGTATAAATGTAAAGCATCCCACTCTCGAGAAACTATATGATAGCATAACAATTTAATATCATTAATTAGTTATTGTTAATAAAGGAATAATTTAATAAATGTGTAATATATTAAATCTATGTCAACACCTAATAATTACCTTTCATAGTCCTCATTTTACCTTTCCCCAATAGGACCTCCCCTTCAAATTTGTTGATGGAGTCGAGATGCCAAATGTGAGGCACAGTCATATTTTCTACTAATTTAGGTAGATATTGACTAATATACACCATGCATTGATATACCATATATCCCTCAACCATAGAACCCTCCAGACGTGCTCTTTGTCTAACAAAAGCCTTCAGTGACTTCAAATGCCTCTCCACCATCCACATCGACCGTGTGTGTACTGATCCACATAATTCAATCTCCTCAACTTGGTGTATGAGGTAGTGTTCTTGTGCATTGAAAAATATTGTAGGTAGATACTATTGCATTTGACACATTAGTCGGGGAATTTCTCTCTTCCAATACCTTGTATCTTCTTTATGGATTTGTTTTGATGATAGCCACCTACAAATGTCGATGCAATCAAGGCATACATAAATTTGCAGATAAAAGATAATATGTCAATAAGTTCTACTACAAATCACATAAGAAGTACATTTTTCTTATAAAACAATACTTACCTCATGTATTTTCCAAGTACATAAATAATTTGTTTTATGTTGTTGTCAAAGTTGTCTGGGAGAGATAAAGGTAGAACATACTATAACAAAACACAAATAATTATTATTTGTTTCAAAAAAATGTTCACCAATAAGGAAATATATTATAACCTACTAATTACCTTAATGAATGTATGACAGTCATGTGTTTTAACCCCACTATAATCACCTCTTTTAGTTAAGATATTTTGTATGTTCGACGAAAACCCATCGGAAACCTAATTTTTTGAATGACCTCTTTTACAATATTGCTCTGTTGCTCCATCAATAACCAAGGAAGACTAGTATTTTGTTCATGACCATCGCCATTAGAATTAATAATAACACTTTGCAATGCATGATTAGCTTCCTGGATGTCACAACAAATCTTTCCAATTCTCTCTTTGTCAGTCCTTCCATCTAATATTCTCCATAACAATTATGTTATGTTATTCCTGATATGCATTGTATCAAACAAATGAACTATTTGTAGGTGCTCATAGTATGGCAATCTACTGAATTGCATCAGGTAACTTTTCATTCTTCATCGAAGCCCATTCATGCCTTAACGACATTCATGAAACATCAACAAATTGAAATTAACACTAATTAATGGGACAAAATGAAAATAATACTAATGAAATTAACCAAATATTTATATAATAGGTCATACATAAATAATTTGTGTACCTTGATGATTTCTAATATATTCCAACTTCCATAGGCGAGGTTTCATTTTTCATGGTTTTTTTTCATTTTCTTCTTTACCATTCAATTTTGCTTTGTCTGTAGTTCGATAACTATGGTTCTTAGGCAGAAAGTGCCTATACTCATCAAACACTTCCTTTTCTAAACTCCTTGAACGACGAGATTTTATCCTCGAACCACAAACTGGGCATGCAAATTTACCCTTTGTTTGACGACCTACAAGATATATGAATAACTGTAGCGTAAAATTATAGTTACAATTTAAAATAATGCATGATTTTTTCAATAAACATATATAATATTAAATTATAAAATAAAGTAATAATATACCACAAAAATGTGTTAACCCAGGAGCATCATGAATTGTCCATGATAGTATTCCATGGAATTGAAATCGTTTTTTCCCTATTGGTCTAGAGATGTCATACATAGTGACGCCAGCCCATAACTTCAACAACTCATCGATGAGAGGCTCAATATATACGTTCATATCTTTAACCTGGTACCTACCTAATTGGTTCAACATACTGCATGATTAATTATAGTTATCTAGATGTCGTGATATATAAAAGAAATAATTACCATGCACGAAACAAAGAAATGAAATATTTTGTCATACTTTAAAGAAAATAAAAGATAATTAAATACCTGGAACAATCATTTCCAACATTGTGTGCTCTCTCTTGATCAACATCCAAGGAGGAAGGTTATTTTTTATAAGAAAAACAACCACACTGAGTACGTAGAATGAATCTCTCCAAATGGATTGACACCATCAGCTGCCAACAAAATTCTAACATTACGAGGTTCTTCTTTAAAAATTGGCCACTTTTCTTCGATGTAGTTCAATGCAGAACCATCTGCAGGCATTTGAGGAACATCGTCTCGACTTTTTTTATTTGCATGGAAATCCATAAACTGTGCTATACTTTGGCACCTGAACAACCGCTGGAAACGTGGAATTATCGGAATATAACGAAAAACTTTGTGAGGCACCTTCTTTGACACTTTATTGGTTCGATATCTACTTATTTTACATTGTGGCCATTCATTTTCTAATGCATATTGTCCATAATATATGATATGATCATTAAGACATGCATCAATAGCTTGATATTCCATTCCAATTTCTTTCATAATCACGGATATTTCTCGATATGTGCGTGGAAAAATATTTGACATTGGTAATAGAACATCACCTAACAATCTATAAAATTATAAACAATAAGTCAATGTAAACAATATTAATCATCAATATATCATCCAATATACTAATTTGCAAATTAGAAAAAAATAGCAATATAGGAAAAAATTGAACCTTTTAAGTATTTGTGAACATGCAAGCATAAATAATTAACAAATTAAATACCTTAGTATCTATGTGAGACATGTATTTGATAAACCATTCAAAACCTTCAAGTTCACCAACAACAATATAGAAGATAAAATATTTTTTGTTGAGCCTTCATAAAGAGGTTGATGTGACTTCTCGAGTAGAGGATCAACATCATTACTATCATCCTAGTTGTCGTCATCCATTGGAGAAAATGTGTCTTGGATCAATATATGTATCTCATCTTCCTGATTTGAATCACTAACATTATCTCCATCCATATCATCATTAATAACTTGATCAACAACTTCAATATTCTGATCTCGAATTTCATCTCCCTGTAAAGTAGTATTTCTTCTAGTACTTGGAAAATAACTCTCTGGAGGTCGACATTTTGGGGGCATCGTCTATATATTTAAAAACAATGTCGAAAAGTTAGTGTGTATAGAAAATATAAAAATTGCGATAAGAAATATTACTAAAATTCATGACATAATGATTATTACAGAGAATACATTAAATATTGAATCCTCTTATCAAGGGACGATATTCATAACCCCCTTCGGCATGCCCCTTCTCCCTACAATGTCTTTCAGATGTTGTTATTAAAAGTCTTATTTTTTGCAAGCCTCTGTAATCATAGCAAGGGCATTAACATTTTCCATTGCCCCTCACCTCTAATGCCGCTCTTAACCAAGCAAGATTCCTATCATTTTTGTTCATTGTGACAAATCCTTGTCCTGACAAGTAATTGTCTTACCTACACCATACCAAACATTAAGTTGTCAATTTTTTATATTTTAGCTTATCCTTTGGATTATGATATGTTTATTTACAGTGACCTACAATCCTCACAATTATTTCTTCTAAGACATTTTGACATGTTTTTTTTTTTTATTATCGATTAACTATTAAGATAGATATGCTTCAATTTGTAATATAGAGTATTGTGTATTGAATAACTAGGGAAAATAATTACACACCATTTAACGAAAGTGGTCAAAAATTTTCAAAATTGAATCACTCAACACCATACACTAGCCTCTAAGTTGTTTTCTAGACAAAATGTCAATGTTTTAAATTCACCACTAAAAAACGAATGCCAGCCACTTGTCATCCACAATTGGGTTGGGTTGGTTTAAATTATGACGTGTTGATTTTCATCTACATACAATGGTCACAATTTTATTCTCTAAGACACTTTGGCATGTTCTCATTTTTCATTGTCTGACTAGTAGATTTCAACATGTTATTGTAGATTTCGCCATGAATTTTTTATATTTTAGATATTGATCTTTATTAATAATGTATAAAAAGTTACATCAGCTACAAACTAAAGTTAATCACTACATCTAGAATTGCGTGTGATTATAAAAAATTAGAGAAACACCATCACATATCAGAAAAGGGTATGTGGATTTTATTAAGAAAGTTGAAACAAATATACTTTATTTATATTGGAAGACTATGGTATATAATCATAAGTTCATTTGTTAAAGGTGCTTAGTCATAAGCCAAGAAAGTTAAAGGTGGCTAACCATAAGCTAAGATGGTTGAACATGGTTAGTTAAAAGTGATTGTTATGTGCCTAATCACGACATAGATAACATCTTTATAATAAGGTCATATGTGTACACATGTTTTCTTTATATAATAACAACATACATACCTAACATAAGTTTAGGGTTAGTGTTTATGTATTTTATTAGTCCCTTCTAAAGCAGGGAATATAGCAATCAATTGCAAGTCAAAATAATTTTGACTTTTGTAAATTTACAAAAAATTTAACAATGTTTTATAATGTTTTGTTTTGCATACTTAAATAATGGAAATTCTCGTACCTTGTTTTGCAAAATGTACAGACCCGATCACGTCAACCACAATATTTAGTCTTGGGTTTTGTTGTGCATACTTAAATAATGGATGATCTCTCGTACATTAATAATTATATGTAATATCAACAGGTTATCTTGTCACTAATGCCAACCTACCCATTATTTATTAGAATATGTTGAGGATAGCAAAGAATTTATGCAGAAGAGGGAAATGTTATTAATATTTCTCTGGGTGAGGTGAAGCTTTCAGAATAGTCTCTTCTTGAATATTTGGTAAAATTATGCCTCTTTCATTGAAATTAGAGGCTTCCTCGAAGTTTTCTTTTCAAAAGTTGAAATTGTAGTTTTCTTCTTTGTTTTACTA
Organism: Picea engelmannii; assembly: GCA_009831015.1. Taxonomy (NCBI): domain Eukaryota; kingdom Viridiplantae; phylum Streptophyta; class Pinopsida; order Pinales; family Pinaceae; genus Picea; species Picea engelmannii. The sequence goes on along the minus strand of ML784148.1, from coordinate 328,746 downwards.
TTTTATCTTCCACACTCATGCATTATATCTCTTTGTCTGTGGAAAATAATGCGAGTTCTATTTGAAATTTGTGAATATTATAGGAAGATATCGTAAATATTATGGAATACACATACCCTTTTCCATAGAATATACTAACTAGATCCAAAAAACAAAAGACATGAAATATGGTACTACACATATTATAATATATTATCAAGGAAAAAACAAGCTACATGAAATTTGGACATTTGAACAAAAATTTACAAGTTAAATGAGTACATCAATAAAAAAATAACATACTAACCTTACAAGTTCAAAATCCAAGCTATGTAGATCGAGAATTGGATTTGTTAAACCAATGTCACAACTATATCAAGCATCTCAAACAAAAGCCAAGAACAGTGTCGCAACTATATCAATTGTGTCACAAAGTCTCTTAAAGTCACGTATATATAGATCAAATAGTCAACTAGCTGTTAACACCAACCAATGAGATAGGCATAATTTCGTTGCTATTGCAACGAAAGTTCATCGCTATAGCGACGAAAATCCCGACTAGATTAAAATAAGATTTTCATGGATATTGCGACAAACTTTCGTGGCAATAATGATGAAAATCCTGCCCTGTTTAAAAAAGAGGTAAAACTAGTGGAAGCGTGGAAAAATTATGTGGAATAATCTGCCCATATGTAGTAGTGGGTATTTGTAGTCACAAGAGAAGATAAAATTAAACAGAAAAGAAGAGCATCATTACACAAATTTTAAACTAGGATTTCAACTCTCATCCATTGTTGGGGGCCATAACTGGATTCTTTCAATTGAAATTTGCAGACCCAAGGTTTTCCTCTTTTAATTTTGTTTCTAAATTCAATTCGCACCTCGGATTATTTAAACTGTTTAAATCTCAATTTTTTCAATCTCACGGTGTCAAAGTATCTTTACCCTCTCAAATTCGAACTAAGGAACATGGTCCAGCCATGATAAAAGAATCTCTCCACATGGATTCCTCCATGAATTCCTGTGTTGTATGTTAGGAGCCTAGACTCAAGCATTGTTCTCGATGCAAGATTGACATGATGGCGAGTTCACCAATAGCTAAAGATGTGTGTGGATCTACGCAGTGGATGAGGACTGTGTTTTAGAGTCTCAAGAAGGACGTGCATCAATTGCAAAAGGAAGCACCTTGACTTGGTAAAGCTAGAACTTAATGTATCTATGCTTTATTTTTATTAGATTTTTCATAATTATTTTTGAAAGATATTTTTAAAGTCTTTAAAAAGATGACCCTATAGTCTTTAGGGTTAAGAATTTGATTGTATGGACTTGGTGTTACAACGCTCAAGGGTATAGTGTTAAAACTAACTTGATCACCAATTTAAAGAGTGTTTGTAAAGGTGTTAAGGTGTTATAAGGTTTTTTTTTTTTAAATTTGTAAAAGGAGTTATAGGATCATCCTACATAATCAAATTGTTTATTTGTATTTGCTTCCTTGACCCACCCGAAATTGAATAAGGGGGTCTTAGGATCTTTGTGTGAATCTAAGTCATTGGCATTCCCGCAACGAACGATCGCTCTTGGCATGCACAACATGATACAAAATTGAATCTTGTGGCATCAACAAACATCTCTCTTCCATATTCTGCATAATGGCAAGAATTGAAGAAAAATTCACAATATTGCGCACATTAATTAACTCAACTACGAAATCTACAATTGTAATAAACAAGTGCACTCTCAGCATAGTGATTACTTGTTTACAAGTAACGCACAAAAAGATTGAAATGTTGAAACTTCAAAACAAAATGTTATCTGATGAGTTAAATCTCCTTCGACACCAACAATGTGATTTCGACAAACAAGATGACATCAAGGATGAGAATAATGAAGACGCTCAGTTGACTAGTGATGAAAGTCATAAACATGAAGATGAATTAGATGAAGTCCCTATCACAAGAAAATTTATCGATAAATGTGGAAAAGAAGTTAGAATTGTTCGACCATGGGAAGAATTACGCTTTAAATGAAATCAATATGGACTAGGATATGTAAACAATGCTGACAAACTTTTTCATATTCCTAATTATAGAAAAGCTATTTTCTTTGTGAGTGGAGGTTTTTTGAATGATGATAAGAAGACATAGTTTGAGGATATTGGTAAGGAACAAGTACAGGATATTGTTGATGATGATGTTGTTACAAATGTTTTAGATTTGTATAATCGGTGTGATAAAGAACCCATACAGTGCAAACACTGCCACCGGTTTGTCCATAATAAGTTGAACTGTTTTGATCTTCACCTATGCAGATTTTGTTGGAAGACAAATCACCCCTCAATAAGGTATCAAAAGTGCAAGAAGAAACATATTCATTTTGAATGGTTAGGAGATTGGAGTTGTCGTTTGGAAGCCAATTTATTGGAGCAGTCTTATCGATGGATTTATACACAAGTACAGTCGTACTTGATTGGAGATATTTCTATAGTTGACGAAAATGGATGTTTTTCAGGATTGGATGATATAGGGTATGATTGAGGCCCAGTTGATGTAGTCTTCTAAGTTGAAGATCAAGTCTTCAGACTCCACCGAAAGATGGTTTCTCAGATTGAGGGACCAAAGTATGTGAACAAATGATCAAATAGGAAGCAATCATGAAGTCTACATTAGATGATAGATCAATGTTTTGATCTTCATCCTTGTATGCATTGTGAAAGCATACACATTTCTCCAGTAACATATAGAGGTGTTGGATATATTCTTGGCCATTCTTGTGAATGACAGTTAAGGGAATTTTAACCACTTGTCCCTGACATGGGGGAAATCTAATGTTTTCAGTCAGGTTCCAATTTTGATTTAGAGCCAGTGAACAGATGATCAAGTATGCAACCTAGTTAGTGGTATGAAGTCTTGTTCCTGAACATATTGTTCTTGATAGTTTGTGGTCAGCTTAAAACCACCAATTGAGCAGAAGACATGAAGTTCTTCTTGTTACATTTTCAGATTTTTGAGCCTTAATCTCTTGTTAGTTTATGGTCAACTTAAAACCATGCCATTTAGTATAAGACATCATCTTCTGCTAGACATTCAGCTTGTGGTCATCTCGAAACCACCATATTAGTTTGTGTTCATCCTGAAACCACAAAATGAGCTTGTGGTCACCCTTAAACCACCAATTTAGTAGAAAACATCAACTTCTGCTACTTGTTTTCAGGGTTCAGAGAACATCTTCATCCAACCCTCTGAATATTCACTTGACATGTTGTTGATTATCAAGTAGTGGCAGTTTTGCAGGCAAGAACGAACTTATGATTAAGGGGGGATGTTAAAACTCTAATCATAGTTTGTTAGTTTACCTAATTGTTATACAGTTACACGGCAATTATCGTACAGTTCTATTATATATGTATGTCTATGTACATTATTATTGGCTCATTGATGAATATAGAGTATGCCTTTTATGCCAATATTAATTTATATCTGTTCATCATGGTTTCTTGATTTCTTCAGTTATTTCCATTATGTTTCTATTGTTTTCTTCATTATGAATCTAACAGAACACATGGTATCAGAGCTTGTTTGAAGACCCACTCATGTTGTAGATCGAGATTGTGAAGCCGAGTTGCTTCATCTCCATTTTATGTCATTTCCATACATTTCTGGGCTGAGAGGAATGTTCCATTACGTCTGGAGCACTCTTTTTAGTTAGGAAAACTCTTTGTTTCACTCGAAAAGGTTTCTGTTTGCCCAAGATACAACCATTTCAGTGAGATCTGGAGATATAAAGCCTGAATACACATTTTTTAAATTTTCTGTAGAGTATTATTTTGGTTTTATATTATTTGTTTCTAGGTTGCTACTCTTTTATATCTGAGTATTTTCATTTCCCCGCACCCTGTGTGATCTCAGAAAATCAGAAACAAATAAGAAAAGGTGCATCTTTCAGCTAAGCTATCCAAGATCTAACCCTTGTTGTCATCGAGAAGCGAAATTTTTTTCTTGTATGAAAATAAGTTTTTTTAGCATGCTCTCCAACAACAACAACAACACTCCTCTTGTGAAACAATACAATATGTTTTGCTAGACCATTTGGTTAAAAATTGCCTTATTAAGTAAGAGGTCTTCAGTTCAAGTATCTATTTTGTTACTTTTTTTTGAAAGAGTTCAAACCTCTCTGTTGTTACTCTTTTTTTTAAAAGTTCATGCTAAAAATTGTAAAGTGTATTTCATTTCAAGTATAAAAGTGAATCACTATAAGTAGCTTTAATATTTTATTTTAGAGTTATTTATTTTGCATTCAGTTTTTCTTTTGTAAGTAACTTCATTCTAAAAGTGATCCTCACTTCTCTTTATAAAAGTGGGTCACTTCATAAAGCAACTTACACTACCACGTGGTCCCTTGGTTATTGTTTATGTCTTTTTTTTTAAATTACATAACTCTCGCATCCAAAGTTCGTTTTCAGTGTCATTTTTTTTAAAACCACATAACTTTTCGAGATCTTTCCATCCAGATCATTAGTTTCAGTTTTTAAATCCATATTATCTACATATTTAATATGACTTCTTCGAGTAATCTTTTGCTTACTAGCACCAACTACTTCCAATGGAAATCTCATATGAAAGATTTATTAAGAAGTAAAGGCTTGTACCAAATTACCTTGGGAAATGAAAAAGCACCCACTGATGATGATAAGAAAGTCAAATGGGATAATAGGAGTGATGAAGCACATGGACTAATCAGAATGTCCATCTCTCTTGATTTAAGGTTCTACCTTAAATAAATTGATGACCCCAAAGAAGCTTGGGAAAATATTGAATCTGTGTTTGGTAAACTCAATATTATTGAGCACAACAATTAGAAAATCAATTACTGACCTGAATTCCAAGTGATTCCAAGTGATTTTTCTTTCCTTGGAGACTATCTATCTTAGTTTAAAACACTCATAATTTTATGTGAAGAATGTGAGTCTTGAGATAAAAATGGAGGAAGAGTGTTGCATCTATCTTATTCTTTCTAAGCTAGGTAGTGCATATTCTATGTTTGTATATAATTTTTATGCCATGAGAGAGGCTCTAGGGAAAGATTATCAAAAACCCACTCTTGAGTCCTTTTGTGCTGCTTTGATTAGAGAGGAAGATAATCTTGTACAACTTGGAGCGATCAGCACTGCAGATACCTCCAACAAAGCCTTACTTGCCCAACAAAAAGATAAACCCAAATTTTCCAAGAAGAAACATCCTCGCTACAACAACAAGCAACATAAGGGTCCCAAACCCACTCAAACAGCTTCAGCTCCTAATGGTGACAAATGAGGGAAATATAAAAATAAGAATACTGACAAACATTGCAACTTTTGTGATAAAGATGGTCATGATGAGTCCAAATGTTTCAAGAAGATGGAATATTTAGAAGCAACGATGAAGAAGCACACCATCAGTATTGATTCTACTTCTTCTTCTCATGGACATGCACTTTCCACTTCTGGTTTCTCCTTCAATACAACTTCTACTTCTTGTTATGATGAGTGGCTTATTGATTCTGAAGCATCTTATCATATGGCTAAGGATAAAGACATATTTTATGCTCTAAATGAATGCAACACCAAGAAAATATTTGTTGGTGATGATAGATCTCTTAGTATTGTAGCATATGGAATAGTTCAAGTAGATAATGATCATTCCAATGATGTATTATGTGTTCCAAGTCTTTCTTGTAACCTTCTATCAGTATATCAAATCACTCATTCAGGTGAAGGTAAAATGATAGATTTTTCACCTCACCAAGTTGTAACCAAGGATCTAAAAGATACTAAGCATGTTCTTGCAACTGGAATTGTTGATGACATTACCATATTGTACAAGCTTGACAAATTTGGGTCATCATCCTTTTAATCATTTTTTGTTGCTCATAGCGATGACTTGAGCAAACTTTGGCATGAGCAGTTTGATCATCTAAACTATCGCTCATTGAAGTAACTATGTAATCAAAAAATGGTGACTAGTCTTCCCCCTGTTTCATGCAGAGATGGTGTTTGTGCCGATTGTGTTCTCAAAAAACATCATTAAGATAGTTTTGACAAATGTGCCTCTTGGCATGCCTCGGGCTTTTTGTAGCTTGTTCACAGTGATTTGTGTGATCCACTTTCTTCTCGTTCTTTTTCTAGGTGCAAGTATTTCTTAACTTTCACTGATAATTTTTCCAGACGTACTTGGGTTTACTTCTTAAAACTTAAGAGCAAAGTTTATGACAAGTTTTTCACCTACAAGGCCCTTGTATAAAAGAAATCTTGACATCAAATTCAAAATTTAAGAACAAATAATGGAGGCAAATATGTGAACAATAATTTTACAATTTACTACACTACACAGGGCATCCAAATGCAACGCATTGTTCCATATACACCACAACAAAATGGTGTTGCTGAGAGAAAGAACCGCACATTAAAAGAAATGGATAATTGTATGATCCAATCTAAGGGATTAAGTCTAAAGTATGTTAAGGTTTAAGCTATTATTAGATTTCTTTGCATTTCACTAGATAACAATAGCATAAGATAGGATCACTGAGAAATACACAATCACAAGAGACACATAATTTATCCAGGGAAACCCTCATGGGGGAGAAAACCCAGCAAAACTTCCTTATTATATATAGCCAATACAATGCCAAGAGATAACTCAAACAAATACAGAAAGTCCTCTCCCAAGAATGTGCCTCTCTCTCTCTCTCTCTCTCTCTCTCTCTCTCTCTCTCTCTCTCTCTCTCTCTC
>ML784148.1:306906-321951 GCA_009831015.1 Picea engelmannii | reverse complement strand
CTCTCTCTCTCTCTCTCTCTCTCTCTCTCTCTCTCTCTCTCTCTCTCTCTCTCTCTCTCTCTCTCTCTCTCTCTCTCTCTCTCTCTTCTCCAACTGCAGCTCTGAAACTTGCTTCTCAATGAACAAGTGAGTCTGTGTCTAAATGAGGCACTAGTCTCCTTATTTATACAACTCTGGCACATGTGGACGGAGGTGTCTCTTCACTGGCGAGGTCGACTTCTTCTTTTGGGTGGTTATAACCACCTTTAATATATTTTGGGGCCTCTTTAATATATTATGGGGCCGAATTCTTATTCTGCCTATTACAATTATGTTTTGACCAATCCAAAAAAGGGGATTTTGTCTTTTACAATAGCCGACATGATCAATCCGCAATAGGGGATTGATCTAATGAATAATCAAACAATAATAATTAGAATACACTTTGCAATTACATTATTTCAACACTCCCCCTTAACAAGAAGGGTATTCTACAACAACATCAGGCAAGAGAGAGGACAACATCATCAACAACATCAGGTGGGTGAGAGGACAACATCATCAATATCATCTTGGAACACTGAATGGCATATCTATAAATCATCAGAAGTTTTTCTCATCGGCAGAATCATCATTTTCAATGCAATGAAATCATCATCTGCATCAATATGGATTAGTATAAAACTAATACATCATCATCACAGCATGAGGTAGGTCACATCATCACAACAGGAGGCTGGCTCATCATCACAGCATGAGGCTGGCACACTACACATCAATTAAGCTGGAATCACAACACAACAAATAAGTTGGAATTACAACACATCAATTAAGATGGAATCACAACACATCAATTAAGATGGAATCACAATCACAACAATTAATCTCGAATCACAACACAACAATTAAGATGGAATCACAACACAACAATTAAGCTTGAATCACAACACAAAAATTAAGCTGGAATAACAACACAACAATTAAGCTGGAAGCATAGTACTAGACTTGATTTACATCATAGCAATTAAGCTGGAAGCATAGTACTAGGTTGGCATATCTCAACACAACAATTAAGCTGGAAGCATAGTACTAGACTGGATTTATGTCACAACAATCAAGCTGGAAGCATAGTAATAGTCTGGCGTATCTCAACAAAAGTACCTCCCCCTTTCGAGGGAGGTCCTTTTGGACTATACCAAGATTATCTTGAAAGTGCTCAAACTTTACACGAGACAGAGGTTTGGTCAACACATCGGCAACTTGTTCATCCGTGCTAACATATTGGAGCTTTATGGCTCTTCTCTCCACCATGCCATAGATGTAATGATATCGGATCTGTATGTGCTTCGACTTGTCATGAAATACATGATTCTTTGTCATCTTTATGTAGCTCTAGTTGTCACATAGGATCGTGGTTGCTTTCATCTCTAGGTCAAATATACCAGTCAACAACTTTCGAAGCCATATAGCTTCGCAGCTGGCAGAACACAAAACAATGTGTTATGCTTCCACTGTACTAAGAGCAATGTTGGATTGCTTCCTACTCTTCCATGAGATCATGGTTGATCCAAAACTGAAACAACATCCTAAAGTACTCTTCCTATCAGAGACACTTCCAGTCCAATCTGAATCAGTGTACCCACTCAGTGTGAAATCATGATCTCCATCATAGTTGAGACCAAAATCTAATGTACCCTTAAGGTACCTCATCACATGTTTTTCAACAACTAGGTGAACATGTCTAGGTTCTACTAGAAACTGACTCAAAGTGTTCATGAAAAAACATATATCTAGTTTGGTGTTTTTCAGGTACATCAATGATCCTATGATATGTCTATACAGTGTGGCATCAATCAATTCTGACGAACTATTGACCAGTAGCTTCAACTTCGTTTCCATGGGTGTATTCATGGACTTGCACTCCAGCATGTCGAATCTCTTCAAGATTTCGACTGCATACTTCCCTTGGTTAAGGAATATTCTCTCTGGGCTTTTCCATACCTCAAGACCGAAGAAATAATGCATTTGGCCAAGGTATTTCATCTCAAATTATGAAGTGATCTTCTTCTTACATTCGGTGATGAGATTTTCTTCTCTAGTTAAGAATAAGTCATCCACATACAAAAACAATATCACCAACTCATCATTCATAACCTTGAAGTAGAGGTTAGAATCTTCTTTACTCTTAGTAAAGCCCAAGCTCGTCAGGAAACTGACTATCCTGCCATAACAAGCTCTAGGAGCTTGCTTCAATCCATACAGAGCCTTCTTCAACTTGCAGACATGAGTCTTCCCATGTTCAACTTCAAATCCTTTAGGTTGTTCTATATACACTTCTTCTTCGATGACACCATTTAGGAAAGTTGTTTTTACATCCATCTAGTGCAACTTCCACTTCATCTTAGCTGCAAGGGCTATGATGGTTCTGATCGAAGTGTATCTGGCTATAGGAGCGAATGTCTCTTCATAGTCAATGCCTTCCTTTTGAGAAAATCCATGAGCGACAAACCTTGCTTTATACTTCTCAATATTTCCATCAACAACATGTTTTATTTTGAATACCATTTGGAAGATACCACATCCTTGATCTTTGGTCTAGGAACTATTTCCCATACATCATTCTTTATTATGGATTGGTATTCTTTTGTCATGGCATATGCCCATTCTTTTTTCTAAATGGATTCTTCAAGGCAGGTAGGCTCCTTCTCTAGGAGATCACACATCAAAGCTGTATAACTGGAGAATGGCTTAGGTCTCTTCACTTGTCTCGTGGTTCCTTCGGGAACACCATACTTCTCTCCATCTTGAATAAGCTCTCTATCCCAAGAAATATTTCTCTTATGGGAGATCGTCATATGAAGGTGGTTTTTGAAATTACACTATGTCATGATCTTCTAGAATTTCCTCATCAGGGGAAGCTATGACTTCCCTCAATGGTTCTACAGCTCTGGGAACCTCCCTAACTGATTCTGTAACTCTGGGAGCTACAAGTTCCTCTTCATATACTTCTTCAAGTTGGCATTTTATTTATTTCTTGAGCATTGCATATTCATCAAATGTCACATCCCTATTGATCTCAATGTGATGTTGACCTAGTATATAAATCCTGATGGCCTTGGAGACCTCACAGTATCCCACAAATATTCCCTTCTTTCCTAAGGGTTCTAGCTTATTTCTCTTCTCTTTCAGAATATGTATACATACTGGGTAGCCAAATATTTTGAGATGGCTTACCTCTGGCTTCTTTCCGGTGAACATCTCTTCTGGGGTCTTGAACCCAAGTTCACTATGGGACAATCAATTTTGTACATATATTGTTGTCATTGTTGCTTCTGCACATAAGCACATTCGAAGATCTTGATCATGGATCACGGTCTTCACTGCTTCCATTATTGTTCTGTTCTTTCTTTCGGCCACACCGTTTTGTTGAGGATTGTAGGGAGTGGTGAGCTCCCTCTTGATCCCGACATATTTTCAGAAGTTCAAAAACTCTTTTGCGGTGTATTATCCTCCATTATCTGATCTGGGTATCTTGATCTTTATTTCGGAAATATTCTCTATCAAGGCTTTGAATTCCTTGAATTTACTGAACACTTCATCTTTTGATTTAAAAAAGTACACCTAGATTGTACGATAATAATCATCAATAAAAGATACATAGTATACATACCCACTGATGGAGGATGATGGCATTGGGCCACATACATCTGAATGAATGAGTTCTAGAGATCCTTCTACTTTGTTGTCTCTCTTCAGAAAAGGTTTCTTTATGTTCTTCCCTTGTGCACATCCATTACACACACCTTCATGGTCAAACTTGAGTTCTGGTAGACCTGTGACTTCTTTGCATATGTATGGTAGTTCCTTGTAGTTGATGTGGGCTAATATTCTATTCCAATTTTCACATGGATTCTCAATGGCATGGGTCATGGCAGCTTCTGAGTGACCCTTTACCTTATACAAGTCACCTTCTTATTTTCCAATGATGATTGATTCTTTCAAGGTTTCTCCTTTGGCCCACATAAGAACTTCTCCATCTATAAAGGCAACTGTGAAGCCTTTCTTTTCTAAAGATGAAATGGAGAGTAGGGTTTTTGTCAAACCTAGTACATAGAGTACATCCTTCATCTTCATTCAATTCCCTGAATTATGTTTGTAGTTTGAGTCTCCCACTCCCTTGATGGGATATTGGTAATCATCTCCAAGTGTAACTTTCTGAGAAAATTTCTTTTCTGAAATGCAAGAGAGAATATCTCTTTGACCTGTCATGTGCTTGGAGGCACCACTATCAATGAGCCAAGTGTCCTCACCAGGTGTTATTAAAGACAGTCTTTAATTTGTTCTCATAACATCTTTGCAGGTGGATCTTCATCTTCAACTTCATGGGAATGGTGAATCTTATTTTTTCTCTTGTATTCTTCTCATTTGGTTGGAAAATGTCTCTCAATATGTCCCATATTGTCACAGTGGTAGCATTTGACAGATGAGTAATCTCTTTCCTTTCATTTTCCTTTCTTCTAGAATCTCTTTGGTTGAGATTTGGTTTGGGGGTGAGACTCTTTATGAGTTTATTTCTGGAAGTAAGACTTATTTCTTCCTACTTTAGTGTGAGTAGCTAGGGCTTGATCATCATCTCTTGCTAGTAAAGCCTCTCGGTTAGCTAATCTTGATTCTTCTTGAATGCATTCTTCCCATAGACCGCCAAATTTTAGATTCTCTATTCTGGCACAAATCGTTTCGATGAATTCATCCCAAGGTCTTTTGAGACCATTAAGGGTCGTCATTATGAGTTCATCTTCGTCTATGGTATCTCCAATCTCTTCTAGTTGTTCTTTGAATTCTAATATTCTGGAGAAATATTCCTAGATTGATTCTCCTCTCTACATCCTTGTACTCTTTAGCTGAGTTCTTAGATTCATCTTTCGGTTTATGTTCTTTCCTTCATATAGTCTATTTAGGGCATCAAACATTTATTTCAGAGTCTTCTTTTATGACACATAAGGAATCAGGTGATCTTTGATTGAATCTGCAATGATTCTTTTGGCCCTGATTGTGTCCTTTTGGTTCTTTTCTTTGTCTGCAACATCGGCAGGTTCCGGTACTTCTTCTTTGACGGATATTTCTAGGTCATTCTCTTCAAGAATGAGACCAATCCTATACTTCTAGGCACAAAAGTTTTCCACACCTTCCAGCTTGTCAACAAGCTTAATACTTGCAGACATATTTTCCCTGGAGCTAGGAAAATGTCCAAAAATGAAAATGCTTAAAATTAAATTCTGAACTTACCAGGAGGTGTGATTGGCTGAGGCGAGTATCCTGGTGTGTTTGGATCTGAGAACATCCAACTTTTACCCCTCAAAACTCGATCTATGGATTTTTGGACTAGTGCTTCTGGTTTTCTGGTACCTCTGGTACTCTGGTACTTCTGGTACTTCTGGTACTCTGGTTTTCTAGTATTTTGTGAAACTAGGGTTTCACTTTTCGGGAGATCTAGCCACTAAAACATTGCGCTGGGGATGCCAAATTGATCCTTGAGGAAGGGCACACTTTTCTAGATGGTTTTAGGGATGAAATACTTCGTCAATAAAAAACCCTAATTTGCATGCATGGTAACAGTGAAAATTTTCACTTTCTCTTGTGAAAGATTCTCTCTTCAGCTTAGCTCTGATACCATGTTAAGGTTTAAGATATTATTAGAGTTATTTGAATTTCACTACATAACAATATCATAATATAGGATCACTGAGAAATACACAATCATAAGAGACACATCATTTATCCTGGGAAACCCTCATGGGGGAGACAACCCAACAAAACTTCCTTATTATAGATATCCAATACAATGCCAAGAGATAACTCAAACAAATACATAAAGTCCTCTCCCAAGAATGTGCCTCTCTCTCTCTCTCTCTCTCTCTCTCTCTCTCTCTCTCTCTCTCTCTCTCTCTCTCTCCATTTGCAGCTCTGAAACTTGATTCTCAATGAACAAGTGAGTGTGTGTCTAAATGAGGCGCTAGCCTCCTTATTTATACAACTCGGGGATGTGTAGATAGAGGTGTCTCTTAACTGGCAGGGCTGAATTCTTCTTCTGGGTGGTTATAACCAACTTTAATATAGTATGGGGCCTCTTTAATATATTCCAGGGCCGAATTCTTATTCTGCCTATTACAATTATGTTTTTACCAATCCGCAAAAGGGGATTTGGTCTTTTACAATAGCCAACATTATCAATCCGCAATAGGGGATTGATCTAGTGAATAATAGAACAATAATAATTAGAATACACTTTGCAATTACATTATTTCAACAAAGTATTGGGTAGAAGTAATCAACTATGAAAATTACATAGTAAAACACACTCCCACAAAGGCACTTAAAAATATAACACCGGAAGAAGATTGGACTAAAATTAAACTAGATGTAAGTCAGTTCTATGTATTTGGAAGTATAGAATGGGCTCACATTCCTGATGAGAAAAGGAAAGCATTGCAACCTAAAAGTGAGAAGTGTATATTTGTTGGTTATTCTGAAGATGTCAAAGGTTATAGACTTCTTCAACCACATTGTAATGAAATTATTAATAGAAGAGATGTTAAATTTCATGAAAATCTCTTGGCCTCTGAGCCTAATTCGACGATTGTGCCTTATTCGTCCTGAGAGCCATCTTTCTAGTTTGTGCCTTCTTATGTTCCTATTCTAGTTTCTTCTTGAGATGATGACAGTGAGGATGAAAATCCGCCTCTGCATGCTCACCTTCCTCCAAATGAGTCCTTTGAACCTGAACCAACATCAGTTCCACCGCTTCCTAGATGGGTCTGTTCAACACGAGAAGCAGCCGGTGGTCTTGTCGGTGATCCTTTAGATCAACGTCTAACACGTTCACAGTTCCAGTGAGCCTCTTCTCTTTTGGCTCAATTTTTAGAGACTCATGATCCAGAGACATTTGCAGAAGCTTCAGGTCATCCAGATTGGGATACAACAATGAATGAACAGTATTTTTCTTTAATGGAAAACGATACTTGGGATTTTGTACCTCTTACAAAAGGAAGAAAACTTGTCATATATAAATGGGTCTATAGAACTAAGTATGCATCAGATGGAAGTGATGAAAGACACAAGGCTCGATCAGTTGCCAAAGGATTTTCCTAAGTTGAAGGAATTGACTATAATGAAACCGTTTCCTCTGTAGACAAAATGAATTCCATCTGCCTTGTTATTTTTCTTGTTGCCTCACATAAATGGGAGGTCCATCAGATGGATGTTAAATCTGCCTCCTAGCATGGATATTTTCAAGAAGAAATCTACATGGAACAACCTCCTCTCTATGTCCAAAATGACTCTACCCTTGTTTGTCACCTTAAGAAATCTCTTTATGATATTAATAAAGCTCCCCATGCTTGGTATGTCAAAATGCACATATTTCTTATTTCCATTGGATTCTCTAGATACCATTCTGATCCTAATGTCTATAACAAGAAAGTAGGAAGCCATCTCATAATCCTTGTCCTTTATGTTGATGACCTTATCCTTACTAGTAGTGACTCAAAACTTTTAAACCATGTGAAAACCAACCTTAAGAAGAAATTTGAAATGACAGAATTAGGAGTTTTGCACTATTTCCTTGGCCTCCAAGTTTTGCAAACCAATGAAGCAATTTGTCTTTCCCAATTTAAGAATTATTGTGACCTTCTTCGTCGCTTTCAAATGGACAATTGAAAACCAACCCCTTCTCCCTTCTGGTCTAGATTCAAGCTTTATTCCACCTGTACTTCTCTCGAAGTTGATACCACCTTGTACTTTCCGTTAGTTGGTAGCCTCTTATACTTGACTCATACCCATCCTGATCTTTCCTTTGTTGTTGGTATTATTGCTCGGTATATGAAACACCCCATGGAAGCCATTGGAAAATAGCTAAAAGGATACTTCACTATGTCTATGGTACAGTTCAGTTCGGGATACATTACAATTCAGGGGGGACTCCTTCATTGGTTGGTTTCACTGATTCAGATTGGGATGATGAACCTGATGATCGGAAGTCTACTATAGGTTATGTTTTCATCCTTAGTTTAGGACCTGTCACTTGGGCCTGTAAAAAACAACAAACTATTTCACTTTCTTCAACAGAAGAAGAGTATCGAGCAATAATAAATGCAATAATAAAATATCTATGTAAACTTTTTCTTTTTCATTAATAAATTGCTCCAAGTGGTCGCGTTCGTTGGGGCCGTGGATATTTCCTCATAGGGGTTTTACCACATCAAAAAATCATTGTGTTGATCTTTAATCTAGTTGTGTGAGCAGTTACTGAAGATGTTGGTCCTCTGTTGGAATACCTGTGTTGTCAAACAATTCTTAGGGATTTATTTAGGCCATATAGGGACTATTCAACTTGGAAACTAGTTCCTTATCACCATTCATTATGAACCCTTCATTATTTTATGTAGATTTTTTCTTCTAGGTTTAAATGTAGAAATGTCTTGATATCCATGTGTTTTACATCAAGATCATATGTTGGAGCAAGACACAATGGAAATTCAATCAATTTTGCAGTAGGAGAGAAAATATCACCAAAGTCAATTCCCTTCAACTAAGATTATTCTTTTTCAATCCGCACTTATCCACCCTTCCTTCTACATTGAGCTTCTTCTTGAATACCCATTTTCTACCAAAAAGGTTTCTTCCATTAGGAAACTTGACCAAGTCACATGCCTCATTTTTTTATAATGCGTCCATTTATTCTACAATGGCCTTCTTCTAGAGTTTACCCTTTGCAAATCAACTACCTCTCTAATAGTTCTAGAATCATCTTCAATAGCATATAAAACAAAGATAAAATGAAAACTAGTTGGACTAATGATATAGGTGAACATCAGTGGCAACCCACCTCTTCCACTGAATCAACATTGTTCTCCATAAATTAGTAATTTTTTGACGTACAGTTTTTGAGGTGCTAAACTTTTGGTGTTGTTTTGAGGCATTAACAATGTTTTTTGGCCAATCAGGGGCCTAGGGTGGCTATGTCCTACCCAATCCTACCAAAAATTTTACTTCTCAGTTAGATATTTCCAATGATATATTGTGTGCCCCAAATGGATATTGTATTCAAAAGTTGTTCCCTTCGGAAATTGATGTATCAGGTAGCCACCTCAAGGCCCAAAATCCTTTTAGCGCTTCATCTCCTAGAGTTAGGTGATGCAAGAGCATCCTTGGGCTTGTACAATCCGCATCACCCAAAAATATTTCTTTTCTACAAATTAGGAAATAATTCGAATAAGGATTGTGTTAGTGGTCCATTTTATTTAGTTAGTTTTCTATGAATTCGTATTGTTGTTACTCTTGTAGCTACTCTTGTGTATGCTGAAATGCATGCTAAAACTCATGTTGAAACTCGTGTTGAAACTCTTGTGTATAGTGGGATTTATTAAGTGGCACAATGTTTCTTAATTTTCAACATTGTGACTGCATGCATTTGACTTATTCACACTAGCATTATTCATGATGAGTTGCAACCAAGTGGTAGTAACATTCCCATGCCCAACAAAAGTTTGTTAGTGCCAAGAAGGAGGAAAATTGTTATGCATTTTTTGTAACTGTCCATTCTTGGCAATGGAAGGAGAATCAATTTAGAGGCCAATGGAGGAGTTTAAAGGGGCATGGACGCGATGGAGAAGGGGTTGGTTGATGAAAAACAATTTATGGGAATCATGTTATGCGGACTAGAGAGAAGGATTCCAGGTTGGGTGAGAACACAAGAAGGGAGAAACAGAGTCTCATCTCACACACGCAGACCATTACCTTTTGGATGGTTTTGTAGTGGTTTTTAGCCACACAAGAAACCATTCAAGACTTTATTTTATCCCAGGAATGATGTAATGTGAACTTTTTTAGCTGCATTGAATCAATAATTTAGGAATGGTGTTGTATATCTGTGTTTTTTCCACTATGTATTTTGTAGCAGGGTGCGTGATGTAATTGTTTGTTTGTTTCAACTTGATTTTTCCCGGCATCAGGTGGTATTAGAGAATGTACGATCTTGGATGATTGGGTGAGTGTTACTGTAACGAGTAGAGAATACCCTGATTATGGTGGTGTTTCAGCCAAACTACTGAAGAAAAAGTAGGTGTATCAGTGTCTGGATTGAGGCTGTGGATGGTAGTTAGGATTCGAACTACCAGGACACTTGGAAGAATGCCATCAAGAATGAGAGGAGAAACACATGGAGGTGCAAGAAATCAAGAACTTGAAGACTTACGGAGAATAATAGAGGAATTATAACACATAAGATATGGAGATGTTGAGACAGATTGTGACTTTGAAGCTAAGAGTGTGATTGAACATAATATTGATAATGTAGACCCAACAGAGCATTTGATATCCTATCTGAGTAACAGAGGTAGTGCGAATGATCCGGATTATTTTCGGCACGAAATGAGAGCAGAGATATAATAAAGAAATGTACAAAGATATTGTAGATATTCAATAATATAACAAAAATGTATCAGAGACGCAACCATAAACACATATATACAGTAATACACGATTTCTATTAATCAGAGAAATGTAGAGAGACTGTAAAAATACAGAGTGAAAGACTCGCTAGAATGGTGGCAGCTTATCTCTGAGAAGAGATGTGACGGCTACTCGCATTCGCAAGAAGATGATTACAATGAGGCTTGGAAGGCCTTTTTACAATAAACAGGAATTCCAAAAGTCCTAGACATCCAAAAACCCAACCCTAGGAGACGAAGCGCCAAAAGTCATGTGGGCCCCGTTTGGGTAAGTGAGTACATCAACTTCCCAAGGTCGTAACTTTTGCATACGATCTTCGTTTTAGGCGTATGATAGCTCGTTGGAAAGGTATTGTCGAGGAGATTCATTTTGGGGCTCAATCATTCCTTCAGCTATCATTGAGAACCTCGATCTCGAAAAAAATTCATTTGGACCCTCAAAATGGCCCCGGAAGTTAAAACTTGCTAAAAATAGTAAATTGCCAAAATGGCCAAAAAAATGTTTTGAGCCATTTGGAAAAGGTGGGTGGCCACCGATATCCACTTGGATCAATCCTCCCTTCTTAGGAAGAAATTTTCTCCATTGCGTTGAGTTCCCGGGGGAGAGGGAAAAGCATTTGTTGAATCTGCATCTTGGTGAGCTGCTTGTCTTGCTGGAGACGTCGCGTTGCTTAGTTTGTGGAAATATGTCACGAACCTGTTGCAGTTGAGGCTTCTCAATAAGTCGAGATACATGAGAGGACGATGTGCAGAAGGAATCTTTTCACTTTGCTGCATCCTTTTCGACCTGCTTCTGTTGGATAGAAGGTGCTTGGGGCAAGGTTGTGGTGGTTGCAGTATCCTTTTGTTCCCCTTTTGAACATATTGTGGAGAAGATGAATTTTTTAGTATGAGATACTACCTTGCGGCACTGTTTAGGTGGGGCAGTAGTTGGAACTACGTCTAGTATCCTGTAGAGATGACCCCCCAGAGTAATAATGACACTACGGGGTCGAGACTCATAGATAGCATGGTGTTTCCACATATATGGCTGGCCCAAGAGAACATCACAGACATCCAGTGGGGCAACATCACATAATACCTCATCCTTGAAGGGTTGAATGTCGTATGACAATCGACACTACTGGCTGACACGAAGATCCCATCCTTGGCGAAGCCACCCGATGTTGTATGGTTGCGGGTGTGGTGTTGTCAACAATCCCAACTGTTTGACGACCTCTGCTGAGATGAGGTTCTTATGACTTCTGCTATCAACAATAAAATACAACGGGGTCCCCTTCACCTACATCTGTGAATGAAAAAGGCGTTCCCCCTCTTCTGGATCTATTGGTTCTTCTGGTTGAATTGTTGCGGTCGTGACAATAGCAGTGGGGTTTGCGTCGATGATCTGTATTTTACTAGTATTTTCAAAATCAGATTCTGAATCAGGGTTTGGCTCCTTGTCTTTGATCTCGGCCACAAATGAATGTTTTGAGCGACATTCATCGGTGTTGTGCCAAGGGATTTTGTGGAAATCGCACCATTTTTCGGTGTCCTTCTTTGTCTTCCTGTGACCCTTCTTTTCCTGTGTCTTGGACTGGTTTTCAGGAGACTGTTTGTTAGGGCCATCTTTGTCATACTTTGGTTGTTGCATATTTGCAGACCCGAACTCCCGTTTGTTCTGGTGCTTAAATTTCTGCTCAATTTTAACATCATATCGATAAGCAACACCAAGTGATGAGATGTCCAGAAAATCCATTTCATTCTGGATGTATCTATGTAGAGCCCCACGGTATTTCAAAACCAAATGTCGCTCAGAGTCTTTGATACCCAACTTGGTGCACAAGGTATGGAAGGCATTGGTGAAATCCAGAACTTCTTGGCCCCTCTCTTTCCATAGTGTGGTCCATCTCATGTACTGGTCCTCATAGTTGCCAACAGGGTAATACTGTTCGTTTACCGCATCCACAAAAAAAACCCAAGTGGGATCGACCCCATATATTCCAGACTCCTCTGTGGAACTTTGCTCCCAGTAAGTTTCCCACCAATGTTTGACATGAGGGAGAGCTTTAAGGAGTGCAAAGGTGATCTTTTCTTTGTTAGAAAAATTGTGAACAGAGAAATAACCTTCCAGCAGAGTTAACCATTTTTCTAGGGATTCTGCATCTATCTGTCCTTCAAATACAGGAATATCAAAATTAACTTGTACCTTGAAAGGCAAGGTGCCTCCAAAGTGGCCACTTGATGAAGATGCGCTTGATGCTATCGGCAGGCGTTGAAGGATGTGGGAAAAATTCTCCATCATTTCATCCCTCTGTTGCGTGAGATCTTGCTCAAGCAACAGATTGATAGGATCGCCTGCTCCGTCGATTTTCTTTTCTTCCGCCATTGAGGGTTTCTTGGGTGTGTGAGAGTGATTGTCTTCAAGAGAGACAAGCTACATACCCAACTTGCTATACTCGGACCTCGTCAGGGACATGCACTGAAAAAACGATCAAGAACAACCTGCTCTGATACCACTGATCTAGATTATTTTCGGCACGAAATGAGAGCGGAGATATAATAAAGAAATGTACAGAGATATTGCAGATATTCAATAATATAACAGAAATGTATCAGAGACACAACCATAAACACAGATATACAGTAATACACAATTTCTATTAATCAGAGAAATGTATAGAGACTGTAAAAATACAGAGTGAAAGACTCACTAGAATGGTGGCAGCTTATCTCTGAGAAGAGATGTGACGGCTACTTGCATTCGTAAGAAGATGATTACAATGAGGTTCTAAAGGCCTTTTTACAATAAACGGGAATGCCAAAATTCCTAGACATCCAAAAATCTAACCCTAGGAGATGAAGCGCCAAAAGTCATGTGGGCCCCGTTTGGGTAAGTGAGTACATCAACTTCCCGGGGTCGTAACTTTTGCATACGATCTCCGTTTTAGGCGTATGATAGCTCGTTGGAAAGGTATTGTCGAGGAGATTAATTTTGGGGGCTCAATAATGCCTTTGGATATAATTGATAACCTTGATCTCAAAAAAACTTCATTTAGACCCTCAAAATGGCCCCAGAAGTTAAAACCTGCTAAAAATAGTAAATTGCCAAAATGGCCAGAAACATGTTTTGAGCCATTTGGAAAAGGTGGGTGGCCACCGATATCCACTTGGATCAATACTCCCTTATCAGTAAGCAATGGTCGCCATTGCGCTGAGTTCCCGGGGGAGAGGGAAAAACATTTGTTGAATCTGCATCTTGGTGAGTTGCTTGTCTTGTTGGAGATGTCGCGCTGCTTAGTTTGTGGAAATCTGTCACAAACCTATTGCAGTTGAGGCTGCTCAACAAGTCGAGATACATGAGAGGACGGTGTGCAGAAGGAATCTTTGCACTTTGCTGCAGCCTTGTCGACCTGCTTCTGTTGGATAGAAGGTGTTTGGGGCAAGGCTGTGGTGGTTGCAGTATCCTTTTGTTCCCCTTTTGAACAGATTGTGGAGAAGATGAATTTTGTAGTATGAGATACTACCTTGCGGCACTGTTTAGGTGGGGAAGTAGTTGGAACTACTTCTGGTATCCTATAGAGATGACCCCCCAGAGTAATAATGACACTACGGGGTCGAGACTCATAGATAACATGGTGTTTCCACATATATGGCTGGCCCAAGAGAACATCATAGACATCCAGTGGGGTAACATCACATAATACCTCATCCTTGAAGGGTTATATGTTGTATGACAATCGACACTACTGGCTGACACGAAGATCCCGTCCTTGGCGAAGCCACCCGATGCTGTATGGTTGCGGGTGTGGTGTTGTCGACAATCCCAACTGTTTGACGACCTCTACTGAGATGAGGTTATTCTGACTTCCGCTATCAACAATAAAATGCAGCGAGGTCCCCTTCACCCACATCTATGAATGAAAAATGCATTCCCCTCTTCTAGATCTGTTAGTTCTTCTGGTTGAATTGCTGCGGTCGCGACAATAGCAGTGGGGTCTGCGTCGATGATCTGTCTTTTACCAGTATTTTCAGAATCAGATTTTGAATCAGGGTTCGGCTCCTTGTCTTTGATCTTGGCCACCAATGACTGTTTTGAGCGACATTCATCGGTGTTATGCCAAGGGCTTTTGTGGAAATCGCACCATTTTCCGGTGTCCTTCTTTGTCTTTTCGTGACCCTTCTTTTCCTGTGTCTTGGACTGGTTTTTAGGAGACTGTTTGTTAGGGCCATCTTTGTCATACTTTGGTTGTTGCAGATTTGCAGACCCAAACTCCCATTTGTTCTGGTGCTTAAATTTTTGCTCAATTTTAGCAGCATATCGATAAGCAACACCGAGTGATGAGATGTCCAGAAAATCCATTTCATTATGGATGTATCTATGTAGAGCCCCACGTTATTTCAGAACCAAATGTCGCTCGGAGTCTTTGATACCCAACTTTGTATGCAAGGTATGGAAGGCATTGGTGAACTCCAGAACTGCTTGGCCCCTCTCTTGCCACAGTGTGGTCCATCTCATGTACTGGTCCTCATAGTTTCCAACAGGGTAATACTGTTCTTTTACCGCATCCACAAAAAA
>ML784148.1:254938-276226 GCA_009831015.1 Picea engelmannii | reverse complement strand
TTCCAGTATGAGTGTGGGATATTTCGTTAAGGGTTTACAGTAAATTGGTTGAAGTTTAATGACAGTAGATTGGGTTCAGAGGATTTCAGAATAACGAGCGTGACATGTCCAGCTAAGGACTCTCAAACTTATCATCTATTTAATTAGACGTACATGACTGGGAGAGCATTTAAATACGTTCGTTGTTTACTATATCTTTCTGGCCACAAGTTGCAATCGATTCCATTTTCCTTGGACAGTTAATCCACACAAGTTTTCTCTTTCTGGCCACAAGTTGCAATCGAATCCTTTTTCCTTGGACAGCTAATCCACACAAGTTTTTTCTTCATGGACCAGGTAAAAAAAAATTGGAAAACAGTCAACATTTTTTCCTTATTTATGAACCAGGGATGGAATTTTAGGGTCAATTTGCCCATCAAATATGGTAAAAAAGTTTAGAAAACCGTCAACATTTTTTCGTTAGATGTGTCAAAACAGGCATCAGAGTTGTGGATGACGGACTGGGCGGATTTGAAATTCCATGGTACCAGAGTTGGCAATCGTCCACTAAAAGTAATTAAGAATATTTAGACTAAGTTAACAAAAAGAGCATTCTATTTTTTGGGGTTTTTGGTCGGAATCTGGTGATGTAAATTTGGACAAAATAGCTATTTTCTATAATTGCATTTGTGAAGAATAAGTGGAATATCAAGAAGAAATAAAAAAATTAGTGATAGACAAATTTAGGACTGCCATGTGGACCAGTCACATTGGGCATAAGAAAACATACTACATCAAGGAGTTTAACCCAAATTGTAATCATAGTGAGAAAACATATTTAGGGGTAGCTATTAAAGGAAAAACATGATTGTTAGTTTCATAGATGAGGACGGGTTCACATCACTTTAGATGGGTACGTGGAGGGTACTCAAGGAAGTTTGGGAGGAGAGAACTTGTTTATTTTCCAGGATATCCAGGATATCCATGATCGATATATGGTGCATCCAGGATATCCATGATCGATGGGTTTTCTGGCTATAATCAGATATCGTTCATGCCTGAGGACAGGGAGAATACAACCTTCACCACTCCTTGGGGCACATTCATGTATGCCAAGATGCCATTTGGACTAATGAATGCAGGAGAAAAATTTTAACGAGCCATGGATATAGCCTTCATCGGGGAGAAGGACCGGTTCGTGGTGATCTATCTCGATGACATCACAGTCTTCTCCGGCTCAGACAAGGAACACCGCCACCACTTGAGGAAAGTTTTCATGAAATGTCGGAGGTTCGGTCTATCCCTAAACCCGAAGAAATCTTTGTTTGCTATGCAGGAAGGGAAGTTGTTGGGCCATATAGTATCAACAGAGGGAGTGAGAATTGATCCCAGCAAGGTGGAGGCAATTCAAACCTTATCACTTCCCAGGTCTAAAAAAGAGGTTCAAGCCTTTTAGGGAAAATTAATTTTCTAAGGAGGTTTGTCTCAATTTTTGCCGAGCTAGTGAAACACATCACGGCCATGCTCAGGAAGGGAAACGAGGTGAAATGGACCACTGATCCCAGGGCATCTTTTGACCAAATAAAAAGGGCATTGACTGAGACACCTGTGCTGATTAGTCCTGACTATTCCAAAGAATTCCTAATTTTCTCCTTTGCTTCTTTTGATACAGTAACAACGGTCTTGTTACAAAAAAATCAGAAGGAGCATGAGCAACCCATCGCTTTCTTCAGCAAGGCATTAAGATATGCGGAGACCAGGTATGAGATCATGGAGAAGCAAGCCTATGCCTTAGTGAAATCCCTCAAAGCTTTCAGGATCTACGTCTTGCATTCGAAGGTGACAGCATACGTTCCTTCAGCTTCCGTAAAGGACATTCTTGTACAACCAGACATAGATGGGAGAAGAGGCAAATGGATAGCAAAAATTCTGGAATTTGACTTGGAGATAAAGCCCACCAAGTTGGTTAAGGGGCAAGGTCTAGCCAAGCTACTGGATGAATCCAATTGTGAAGCCTTGGGAGTTAGTTTCCTCAACACTCGCTCAAGAACTCAGCAAGCTGAGTTGCCCAACCAATGCTCTCAAGATGGATTATCGCTGGCAGATTGTGCCTGGTATCGTGACATTCTGTACTTTCTGTAGGAATTGAAGCCTCTGAATGGAATGGGTAAGAGCAGGGCAAGATCTTTAAAGCTCAAGGCAGTCAGGTATTGTCTCATTGAGTACGTTTTGTACTGGAGAGATCCTTTGGGGATGCTGCTGAGATGTTTGAACCCACCAGAAGCCCAGAAAGTTATGTTTGATCTCCATGAAGGCCTTTGTGGGGGGCATCATTTCTGGAAGACCACAGCTCATAATATCCTCAGGGATGGATATTACTAGCCTACTTTATTCGTTGATGTCTGCAGAGGAATCAGAGCTTGCATCAAATGTCAAAAGTTCTCAGGAAAGCAACAGCTCAAATCACTGCCATTGAAGCCTATAGTATCTCCAGCACCTTTTCAGCAGTGGGGGCTGGACTTCATTGGAGAAATTCATCCTCCCTCAAGTGGTCAACATAGATAGATCCTGACAGCAACAGATTATTTCACCAAGTGGATAGAAGATGTCCCCACCAGAAGTGCATCTCACAAAGTAATTATTAGCTTCCTGGAGGATATCATAGCCAGATTTGGCTGTCCCGGCAGGATCGTCACCGATAATGTTGCTTCTTTCAAGTCTGAGCCTCTAATTAAGTTCTGTGAGCAGTTCCGGATCTCACTAATTCACTCCACCCCCTACTATCCCTAGGGAAATAGTTTAGCAGAGTCCTCCAACAAAAGCCTAATAAGGATCATCAAAAGGTTGTTAGAAGACAACAAAAGGGCCTGGGATTCAAAGTTGAAGTTTGCTCTATGGGCTGATCGTGTGACAACGAAGAAATCTCTGGGCACTTTTCCTTTTCCACTAGTCTACGGAGCAGAGGCGGTTTTTCCTACTCAACTCGCCTTACCTGTGGCAAAATTCTTTCAAGACTATGAGGGAGAGATAGATCATGTGATCAGGAGGATTCATCAGATAGTAGAAGTGCAATAGATCAGAGAGCAGGTGAGGATCGCAGCTCATAGTCACCAGGAAAAGTTCAAGCAGGCTTTCAACAAGAAGGTCAGGAAGAAAGAGTTTGAGATTGGGGATTTGGTACTCAAGTGGGATGCCCCTAGGCAGGATAAAGGAAAACACAGCAAGTTTGACGCCCTCTAGATTGGCCCCTTCAAGATCTCTGAGATTTTATCCAACAACACGTATGGGTTGCAAGATCTGGAGGGTGAAGAGGTTTTCAGCAGCCCAGTGAATGGGCATTTTCTGAAGAAATGTTTTATTTGAGCCTCAAACGGCTCCCTTGTTTGTAAATATTGTCCTTTAGTTCTTTGTTTAGTTTCTTTTTTTGTGTTTTCGACCTAATAAGTGATTCCATAAGCCCAATAGCAAGGCACTGAAGTTGCGGAAGGAGTTCTTAGAGCATCGCAAGGAAAACTCTATCCCCCATGGAGCCTAATGTTAGTGATTATTTTTTTCATTAGGTGCAGAAGCGCCCAGGTCTGTAGATTTCACACGAAATGCCCAAGCGCAGCATGGGAGAATCCCTGTTTTTCCAAGTAGCAGGTCAAGCGAGCGGGAAAAATGTCGTCGGCAGCATCCAAGATCTATTTACAAAGTAGATCGATGGTCACCAGGTTTTCGGAGCTACCAAATTTCCCAAGGTTTAGCGCAAAGGACAACTCTCATATTCCGTAGCAGGTTCGGGTCATCCGATCTAACTGGGACAGGTGGCAGTCTGTCGGCATATCGCGGATCAGGGTTTCGGGGAACAAGGAGCCCTAAGCTCATTGCACTTGGAAGTACCAATCAGTGAAACGCCGAAAGCACCTTTGGTGCCAAGCCCACAGTCTCAGCCCTGGGTCATATCAAGCGAGCCTGCAAACGAGGGCGGCTCCCTTGTAAATATTGAATTCCCCCTCGTCCGTTCATCCTAAGGATGCGTGTCGCAAGATCTAGTCGCGTCGGCGTTTCGGCAGTCGGGAGTTCGTGGGGTGAGAGTTTCATGTTGTTCAACATCGTGAAACCCCGAACCCCGATAGCGCCGAGAGCGTAGAAAGTGGGGCCCACGGTATCATGAGGTATTTTCAGTCATCCATCCAAAGGGGACACCTGGAAACAATTAGATCCATCTCGGCGCTTCGCCCATCGCGACCCCAAAACGCAAAGAGAAGCTTCGTTATTTTTCGATGCACGAGGTGCCGAGAGAATCCCGGACACGGGCCCACGGTATCGCCGGGAGATTTAAGAGCCATCAGATCTAGAGGGATGCATGGTGCCAGATTAATCCGTCTCGGCATATCGCTCATCGTGATTTCAATCAGCAAATATTAGCCCTTTCATATTTGCGAACGCTGAAAGCACATGGTCACAGCCCATGGTCACTTGGGGAGAGGAAGGAGTTGCATAAAGAAGGCCAAAGGCGCCGATTTCAGTTGCAGGGGGGATCATCGCGATCTCCAGGCGCCATCAGACCCGATCTTAATACTATTTCTAGTATTGAAGAGAATGAAAGCAAGAGTAGGTGGTTGAAACCTCCTTTCGTTCATTAAGTAAGGGGAATGGAGGGTCTGGCGAGACGCCTGCTCGTAGAGGTCTTGTGTGTCAATTTTCTCAATGAAGCCGTGTCGAAGTCCCTGACTCGACAGAGAAGTCTGCACATGCTAGCCGAGCACTTAATGGATCAACTACCCTCCTTACAGGAGCCATGCGTAGTTAAGGTGGCATTTAAAGGAAGATATTAGTACGAGTTTGACTGAGGGGACACCAAGCTTTGGGTGACTGGACACGCCTCTGTGAGATGAATTTTCCTGAGTATATAGTCTCAGTCTTTGTATTTTTGTAAGTATCGATGGTAGAGCGAAGCTCCCGACTGTAAAGTTTTAGCAGACATCCTAGTTTTTTGGTCATGCATCTGCATATGAGATTTCTTATTTTATAACAACAGTCTTCTTACTCCATCTAAGTTTTCATATCATGCTAAGAGAGTTCGTGATCGACTGATTCACACGAATTATGGAAACTCTGTTGTGATAAAGGATTTATTATGGCATTATTGTTTTCTCTAGTTTTCAGTGTTTGAACGTAGGAAGATCTTGCGTTTAGATGTCTTCTTCCACAGTCTGTTAGGAACCTGATGTTTACGACAGACCTTTGCATCTCTCTAACACAAGTCTTCCCCCTACTCACCCTTACTACGACTCACTGTCTGAAGTTATCTAAGACCTCACTTGCCCATACATGCCTGGCCTAGTTTCGAAGTTAGAACCACATCGTTTGAGTTAACCTCCATCCGATCACCCCATTACACAAATCGTGACACAAACTGATGGGCGTTGGGCTCTGCTCCTGCTGCAATCCAGGAGTGACTTCTGACGCTAACATGCTCACATTCCTGATGAGAAAAGGAAAGCATTGTAGTCTAAAAGTGAGAAGTGTATATTTGTTGGTTATTCTGAAGATGTCAAAGGCTATAGACTTCTTCAACCACATTGTAATGAAATTATTAATAGAAGAGATGTTAAATTTGATGAAAATATCTTGGCCTATGAGCCTAATTCGACGATTGTGCCTTCTTTGGCCTAAGAGCCATCTTTCTAGTTTGTGCCTTCTTATGTTCCTACTCTAGTTTCTTCTTGAGATGATGATAGTGAAGATGAAAATCCACCTCTACATGCTCACCTTCCTCCAGATGAGTCCTTTGAACTTGAACCAACACCAGTTCCACCGCTTCCTAGATGGGTCTGTTCAACACGAGAAGCAGTTGGTGGTCTTGTCAGTGATCCTTTAGATCAGCGTCGAACACATTCACAGTTCCAGTGAGCCTCTTCTCTTTTGGCTCAATTTTCAGAGGCTCATGATC
Organism: Picea engelmannii; assembly: GCA_009831015.1. Lineage (NCBI taxonomy): Eukaryota > Viridiplantae > Streptophyta > Pinopsida > Pinales > Pinaceae > Picea > Picea engelmannii. The sequence continues at coordinate 270,309 of ML784148.1, read as the reverse complement.
AAGAGACATTTGCATAAGATTCAGGTCATCCAGATTGGGATACAACAATGAATGAAGAGTATTTTTCTTTAATGGAAAACGATACTTGGGATCTTGTACCTCTTACAAAAGGAAGAAAACTTGTCATATATAAATGGGTCTATAGAACTAAGTATGCATCAGATGGAAGTGTTGAAAGACACAAGGCTCAGTCAGTGGCCAAAAGATTTTCCCAAGTTGAAGGAATTGACTATAATGAAACCTTTTCCTCTGTAGCCAAAATGAATTCCATTTGCCTTGTTATTTTTCTTGTTGCCTCACATAAATGGGAGGTCCATCAGATGGATGTTAAATCTGCCTTCTAGCATGGATATTTTCAAGAAGAAATCTACATGGAACAACCTCCTCTCTATGTCCAAAATGACTCTAGCCTTGTTTGTCACCTTAAGAAATCTCTTTATGGTCTTAATAAAGCTCCCCATGCTTGGTATGTCAAAATGCACATATTTCTTATTTCCATTGGATTCTCTAGATACCATTATGATCCTAATGTCTATACCAAGAAAGTAGAAAGCCATCTCATAATCCTTGTACTTTATGTTGATGACCTTATCCTTACTAGTAGTGACTCAAAACTTTTAAACTATGTGAAAACCAACCTTAAGAAGAAATTTGAAATGACAGACTTAGGAGTTTTGCACTATTTCCTTGGCCTCCAAGTTTTGCAAACCAATGAAGCAATTTTTCTTTCCCAGTCTAAGAATTATTGTGACCTTCTTCGTCGCTTTCACATGGACAATTGAAAACCAACCCCTTCTCCCTTCTAGTTTAGATTCAATCTTTCTTCCACCTATACTTCTCCCGAAGTTGATGACACCTTGTACTTTCAGTTAGTTGGTAGCCTCTTATACTTGACTCATACCCATCCTGATCTTTCCTTTGTTGTTGGTATTATTGCTCGGTATATGAAAACACCCCATGAAAGCCATTGGAAAACAACTAAAAGGATACTTCGCTATGTCTGTGGTACAGTTCAGTTTGGGATACATTACAGTTCAGGGGGGACTTCTTTATTGGTTGGTTTCACTGATTCAGATTGGGATGACGAACCTGATGATCGGAAGTCTACTACAGGTTATGTTTTCAGCCTTGGTTTAGGACCTATCACTTGGGCCTATAAAAAACAACAAACTATTTCACATTCTTCAACAGAAGAAGAGTATCGAGCAATAATAAATGCAATAATAAAATCTCTATGTAAACTTTTTCTTTTTCATTAATAAATTTCTCCAAGTGGTCGTGTTCGCTGGGGCCGTGGATATTTCCTCGTAGGGGTTTTACCACGTCAAAAAATTGGTGTGTTGATATTTGATCTAGTTGTGTGAGCGGTTACTGAAGATGTTCATCCTCTGTTGGAATACCTGTGTTTTCAAACAATTCTTAGGGATTTATTTAGGCCATATAGGGACTATTCAACTTCGAAACTAGTTCCTTATCACCATTCACTATGAACCCTTCATTATTTTATGTAGATTTTTTCTTCTAGGTCTAAATGTAGAAATGTCTTGATATCCATTTGTTTTACATCAAGATCATATGTTGGAGAAAGACACAATGGAAATTCAATCAATTTTGCAGTAGGAGAGAAAATATCACCAAAGTCAATTCCCTCCAACTAGTATTATTCTTTTTCAATCCGCACTTCTCCACCCTTCCTTATACATTGAGCTTCTTCTTGAATACCCATTTTCTACCAACAAGGTTTCTTCCATTAGGAAACTTGACCAAGTCGCATGCCTCATTTTTTTTATAATGCCTCCATTTGTTCTACAATGGCCTTCTTCTAGAGTTTACCCTTTGCAAATCAACTACCTCTCTAATAGTTCTAGAATCATCTTCAATAGCATATAAAGCAAAGATAAAGTGAAAATTAGTTGGACTATCGATACAGGTGAACATCAGTGGCCACCCACCTCTTCCACTGAATCAACATTGTTGTCCATAAATTAGTAATTTTTTGATGTATAGTTTTTGAGGTGCTAAACGTTTGGTGCCATTTTGAGGCATTAACAATGTTTTTGGCCATTCAGGGGCCTAGGGTGGCCATGTCCTACCCAATCCTACCAAAAATTTTACTTCTCAGTTAGATATTTCCAATGATATATTGTGCGCCCCAAATGGATATTGTATTCAAAAGTTGCTCCCTTCGGAAATTGATGTATCAGGTAGCCACCTCAAGGCCCAAAATCCTTTTAGCGCTTCATCTCCTAGAGTTAGGTGATGCAAGAGCATCCTTGGGCTTGTACAATATGCATCACCCAAAAATATTTATATTCTACAAATTAGGAAATAAGTCGAATGAGGATTGTGTTAGTGGTCCATTTTATTTAGTTATTTTTCTATGAATTTGTATTGTTGTTACTCTTGCAGCTACTCTTGTGTATGTTGAAATGTGTGCTGAAACTCATGTTGAAACTCGTGCTAAAACTCTTGTGTATGGTAGGATTTATTAAGTGGCACAATGTTTCTTAATTTTCAACATTGTGACCGCATGCATTTGACTTATTCATGCTAGCATTATTCATGATGAGTTGCAACCAAGTGGTAGTAACATTCCCATGCCCAACGAAAGTTTGTTAATGCCAAGAAGGAGGAAAATTGTTATGCATTTTTTGTAACTGTCCATTCTTGGAAATGGAAGGAGAATCAATTTAGAGGCCAAGGGAGGAGTTTAAAGGGGCATGGATGAAATGGAGAAGGGGTTGGTTGGTGAAAAACAAATTATGGGAATCATGTTATGCGGGCTGGAGAGAAGGATTCCAGGTTGGGTGAGAACACAAGAAGGGAGAAACAGAGTCTCATCTCACACACACAGACCATTACCTTTTGGATGGTTTTGTAGTGTTTTTTAGACACACAAGCAACCATTCAAGATTGTATTTTATCCCAGGAATGATGTAATGTGAACTTTTTTAGCTGCATTGAATCAATAATTTAGGAATGGTGTTGTATATATGTGTTTTTTCCACTGTGTATTTTGTAGCAGGGTGTGTGATATAATTTTTTGTGTGTTTCAATTTGATTTTTCCCGGCATCAGGTGGTATTAGAGAAAGTACAATCTTGGATGATTGCGTGAGTTTTACTGTAACAGGTAGAGAATACCCTGATTATGGTGGTGTTTCAGCCAAACTACTGAAGAAAAAGTAGGTGTATCAGTGTCTGGATTGAGGTTGTGGATGGTAGTTAGGATTCGAACTACCAGGAGACTTGGAAGAATGCCACCGAGAATGAGAGGAGAAACACATGGAGGTGCAAGAAATCAAGAACTTGAAGAGTTATGGATAATAATAGAGGAATTATAACACATAAGATATGGAGATGTTGAGACAGATTGTGACTCTGAAGCTAAGAGTGAGATTGAACATAATATTGATAATGTAGACCCAACAGAGCGTTTGATATCCTATCTGAGTAACAGAGGTAGTGCGAAGGTCGAGGTTTCGTGCTATGATGGAATCCTAAAGGTTGAAAATCTTATAGAGTGGATATGATAGCTCGAGAGGTATTTTGAATATGAGAATGTTCGTGATCCAAACCGAGTTTGATTTTCTCTCATAAAGTTGAAAGTACATGCTTCCCTTTGGTGGAACATGTTGCAGAAAGACAGAGTTGATAACAAGAGGGAAAATATCAAGACTTGAATAATATGGCGAGTAAGATTAAGGAAAAGTTCTTTCTTGTTGATTACCAACAGAATCTGTGTAGACAAGTTTAGAATCCGAGGCAAAAAGATACTCCTATGCATGAGTACACCGAAGAGTTATTCATGATATCACTTATATCTAGTATTAACGATCCATATTATCAGCGTGTGGCTATATATGTGAATGGAATGAAGTATACAATCCAAGATGAGATAACTATGCATTATTTTCATACTATATATGAAGCTTACCAGGTTTCCCTGAAGGTGGAGGAGAAAGTTGACAAGAAAACCCAGCAGAAGTTAAGGGGAAGAGGTCCACAAGGAAGAGGAAGAACAAACACTGCTAAACCAAATGACAAAGAAGAGGAATTGAAAATTAGCCAAAGTTCATTAGGAAATGGAGCTAATAGAGGCATAGGATTCAAAAGAGGAAAGAGAAAGTTTGTAATTCCCTGTTATAGGTGTGGACTTGAAGGTCACAAATCCTTAGAATGCCCAGAAAAGAAGGTCCAAGTAAAAGAGGTGATTCTAGAACGTGGTTTACCATGGCAGGTGATGCATCAGTGGTTGGAGAAGATGTGGTTGTGCTTCCACACGAATAATGTGAGAAATTGATGTTTCAAATAATTTTACTTTAGTCAGAACATAAGTTATTAGAAGAAATTGAACAGAGGAAAAGAGTGTTTAAGACCAGATGCAAAATTGAAGGAAAATATTTTAACTTGATTATTGATGGAGGAAGTATAGAAAACTTGATTTCTACTAAGGTCAAGTGGAAACTGAATTTGAAATGTGAACCACATCCTAATCCTTATCGAGTTTCATCATTGTAGAAAGGCTAGCAGGTGACTGTGACTGAACAATGTTTGTTAAAATTTAATATTGGGGATTTTAAAGAGAAAGTGTTATGTGATGTAGTGGATATGGATGCATGCCATATTATGCTTGGGATACCATGGATGTTTAACCGGAAATTTTTCCATGATGGCAGGGAAAATTCATATGAATTTGTTCAAAATGGGAAACATTATAAGTTGACACCAATGCATGAAGATGGTGGGAGTAATAGAAACAATACCAACAAGGATGTGTATAGCTGTAATAATTTTGTTTTGTTGTGTTCTGCCAAGGAGGTCCTGAAGTATATATATATATATATATATATATATATATATATATATATATATATATATATTGTTTAGCTGCAATGCCAAAGAAGGTTCAAGAAGCTAAAAAGGGGAGTTCTGTACCATCAAAAATACAACGCATGTTGGAAGACTTTAAAGAAATTGTTGTAGAGGAATTACCCACAGGGTTACATCCTTTACATTGTATATCAGACCAGATCGATCTGATCCCAGGATCGAGTTTTCCAAATAAAGTGCCTTATTGAATGACTCCATTAGAGAGTGAAGAAGTGAATCGACAAGTGCAAGAATTGCTTGAACGAGGGTTAGTTTGTGAGATATTGAGCCTTTGCGTAGTACCAACAATATTAATTCCTAAAAAAACATGGGAATGGTGATTGTGTACAGATTCACATGCTATAAACAAGATCACTATCAAGTATCGATTTCCATTTCCTAGAATGGATGACCTTATGGATTTCCTGAGTGGTTCAAAATATTTTACTAAACTTGATTTGAAGAGTGGCTATCACCAAATTTGAATCAGATAAGGTGAAAAATGGAAGATTGCATTCAAGATGAAAGATGGATTGTTTGAATGGTTATTGATGTCGTTTGTGTTAACTAATGCACCAAACACGTTAATGAGATTGATGAATGAAGTCTTGAAGCCATTTTTGGGTAAGTTTGTGGTTGTATATTTGAATGATATACTGATTTTTAGCAAGAGTATAATAGAGCATGGTGATCATGTGAGAGAATTACTACAGTGCTTGAAGGAAGAGAAACTATTGATAAACCTAAAGAAGTGTACATTCATGCAACGAGAATTGGTGTACCTGGGTTTCGTGGTTTCAAAAGAAGGACTTAAAATGGACCCTAAGAAAGTGAAGGATATTATCGAATGGTCAACACCTACATGCACATTCGATGTGAGTAACTTTCATGGATTAGCAGGCTTCTATCAGAAATTCATAAAGAATTTTAGCCAAATATGTGCACCTCTTACATAATGTATGAAGAAAGGAGTGTTCCAGTGGATTGTAGTGGCAGAGAAGTCATTTGAAGAATTGAAGAAAAGGGTAACAAAAAAACCAGTATTGGCTTTACCAAATTTTAACAAAGTGTTTCAGGTTGATTGCGATGGTAGTAGAATAACAATTGGAGAAGTTGTAAGTCAAGAAGGCAGACCCATTGCATTTTTCAGGGAGAAGTTGAATGAGTCCATAAATAAGTACTATGTTTATGATAAGGAATTTTCTGCTATTGTGAAAGCCTTGAAGAAATGGCGACATTATCTACTGCTGAAGGAGTTTGTCTTGTTCACGAATCACAAATATCTATAGTACATTAACAACCAAGCTAAGTTTAACCAAAAGCATACTAAATGGGTAGAATTATTGAAAAGTTATTCTTTTGTGCTGAAACACATGTCTAAGAAGTCTAATAAGGTAGTTGATGCATTAATTCAAAGGACAATGTTACTTAATACCATGTCAATATAAGTGGTAAGTTTGAATTGTCTAAAGACATTGTATGAAGAAGATGTGGATTTCTCAGAAGCTTGGAAGGCATGTAAGGAGACTTGTATTTTAAACAGAACATTGTATTTGGACTACCATATCCAAGAACGTTTTTTTTTTTTAAACGAGTGGTTGTGTAGGTTGTGTATTCTGAGTAGTTCCATACAGATGAATCTCATTAAATATTTTCATAGTGGTGGTTTAGGAGGACATCTTGGCATTGATAAAACTTCTTCCTTGGTGAAGGAGAGATATTTTTTTCCCAACATTAATAAAGATGCCCAAAATTTTGTTGAAGGTTGTAGGATTTGTCAACTAACAAAAGGAAAAATTCATAACACAAGACTCTATATTCCATTTCCAGTACCCAAAAGGACCTTGGGAGAATATCAATATGGATTTTGTCTTAGGATTACCTATGAAACAAAGAAAACATAACTCAACAATGGTATTTGTGGATAGATTTTCAATAATGGCACACTTCATAGTATGTAAGAAGACTAGTGATGCTAGTGAAGTAGCTACATTATTTTTCAAAGAGGTGGTTAGATTGCATGGATTACCACACAGAATTACTTCATATCGAGATACAAGATTCCTTCGGAATTTTTGGAGGACACTCTGGAAACATTTAATCTCAAATTTTTTATACAGTTCAGCATATCATCCTCAAACAGATGATTAGAAAAAAGTAGTGAATATGATTCTAGGAAATTTGTTGAGAATTTTAAGTGGAGAGAATCCTAGGCAATGGGATTTGGCATTAACCCAAGCTGAGTTCACATATAACGATTCAGTGAACAGATCTACATGACATATTCCATTTCATATTATTTATGGATGGTCTCCAAAAGGTGTGGTAGATTTGGTTTCATTTCCAGATTTGGAAGGCAAGAGTGTTGATGTGAATGATTTTATGGATAGTATGCATGAATTACAAGAACATGTAAAGAAGAAATTGGAGACCATCAATGACAGTTATAAACAAAGAGCAGATCATCATAGGAAACATAAGGTATTTTGAGAGGGTGAGTTGGTAATGGCTCACTTGAAGAAGGAGTGATTTCCTCGAGGCACATATAATAAACTCAAGTACAAGAAGATAAGCCCATGCCGAATTCTGAATAAGATATCTAATAATGCTTATCGGTTGGAACTTCTAGAGAAGTTTTGACATATCTCCTACATTCAATGTCACTGACCTCTATGAGTTTCATGAAGGGGACAAAAGTGCAGATGAAGGTACCCTCAGTGAATGGGAACAAAATATACCAATTAAATCAAAGGATCATATTGAATAAATTATTGCTACATGGGTTGGTAAGAAGACTCACCGGAAGGAGTACATGGAATATTTAATAAAGTGGAAGAATTGAGGGGTAGACGATGCATCGTGGGTGAATAAAGATCAATTAGCACATGTGAAGAATTGTTCACCTCATCAGTAATTTGCACATGAGTTAGAGCTCATGTTTTTCTTACCAAGAGTGTCTGATGCAGGAGCATCCTTAGGCTCAAAAAATCCACATCACCCAAAAATATTTCTATTCTGCAAATTAGGTAATAAGTTGAATAAGGAATGTGTTAGTGGTCCATTTTATTTAGTCATTTTTCTATGAATTTGAACTGTTGTTACTCATGCAACTACACTTTTGTATGTTGAAAATCATGCTGAAATTCATGTTGAAACTCCTCTGTATGGTGGAATTTATTAAGTGGTGCAATGTTTCTTCATTTTCAATGGTATGACCACACACATTTGACTTATCCATGCTATAATTCTTCATGATGAGTTGCAACCACATGGTATAAACGTTCTTGCACCCAACAATAGTTTGTTAATGCTAAGAAGGAGGTGAACTGTCAGACACTTTTGGTAACTTTATGTTCTTAGCAATGGAAGGAGAATCGATTCATAGGTGAAGGGGGAAGTTTAAAGAGGCATGGTTGCAATGGAGAAGGGGTTGGTTGGTGAAACTCAAATTAGGGGAATCATGGAAGGAGAACTGGAGAGAAGGATTCCAGGTTGGGTGAGCACACAGGAAGGGAGAAATAGAGTCTCAGCTCACACAAGTAGACCATTACCTTCTGAACGATTTTGTAGTGGTTTTCAGCCATGCAAGCAACCATTCAAGACTACATTTTAACCGAGGAACGATGTAATGTAAACTATGTTACTTGGATTGAATCAATAAAGGAATGGTGTTAAATTTTATGGGTTTTATGCTGCTTAAGTTTCCAGTTGATTCCCAAGTATTATTTAGCAATAGTATATATGTGTTTTTTCCATTGTGTATTATATAGAAGGGTGTGTGTTGTAACTATTTGTGTGTTTCAACTCTATTTTCCTTGCATTAGTTATGGTTTTGGATCTCTAGGGTTTTTCCTCTCAGGGTTTAGTTCATTATGATAAAAGGCCATTTGGTCCTCTTGTAAATGTCTTCTTGAGAATGCGAATAGTCAATATCTCTCTCTTCAGAGATAAGCTACCACGATTCTAGCTAGTTTGTATTTTGGATTTCAATTTATTACTATTTTCTCTCCTAGATTTATGCGTGTGTGTTTCCATTCATACTCTTTTTTTTCATTCCATCCTCTATAAAATCCATATCAAACACACTTTTTTATTTGCTTTCTTAATCAAACATATCTCCTCAAGACTAGGGTAGATATTGTCCATCCTCATCATTTGATTCATGTGACTCATATTCATCCCTTAAGTCTTTGGTTCTCCTTTTCTTTGTTCATATTCATTCTTGGCAGTACTTTTAACTACTTTGAAGATCACATCAAAACTATAAATATTATTCCTTATGGATAACAAAATTTCTAATATATACAAGAGAGGGTTTCCTACCAGTCCATGCCTCATGAGGAGAGTTATCAACCATTGTTAATGTAGGTGATTGAATTATTAGATAATATGAAGTATATAGAACCTTTATGCATAATTTATGTTCTATACCTGCACCATCAAGCATACTCTTCACCTTTTCCATCAATCTCCTATTCAAGCTTTCTAGAACTCCATTATGTTGAGGTGTGTATGGAGTTGTATTTTTTCATGACATTCCACATTGTTTGTAGAACTAATCAAAACATTTCCCATATAGATCTTCTCCATTATCAATTCCTGATACCTTTATTTTCTTCTTTGTCTTATTTTCTACAAGATATTTGAACTCTTTGAATTTTTTAAAACCACATATTTCTTCTTCAATAAAAACAACCATTTTTTCCTAGCGAAATCATCTATAAATGAAACATAGTACAAATATACTCTTAGATATGTAATGGGTACAAATCCAAACACATCACTCTATATGAGGGCTAAGATCCATTTTTCCCTTGTAGCACTAGATGAGAATCTCACCCAATTTTGTTTACCATACATAGTATTCAAAAAAATGAAAATCTAAAGAACAATTAGGGATGCCTTCAATGATACCTTTACCATGAAAAGAATAAAGTCCATTTTCTCTAATATGCCTCATTCTTTGATTGTAGAGCATTATCTTCTCTACATGAAGAGTAGGATTTCTCTCAATTTCATTCTTAGGAACAATGGTACTATTACACCCATTTGTAATAGTAGCTTACCAATATCTTTTACAAATTTCCAATTCAAACTCTCCAAACCATATTACACATATCCTCTTCAAATATAGTATTCACACCTACATCATTCATCTTCCTCACATATAGTAGGTTTCTGGTGAAACCTAGAATATGAAAAAATCCAATAATGGTTTTAACCCTTCCATATTTAAGAAACAACTCAACCCTTCCATATATCTTGGTTATCGATTCATCTCCTTGGAATAGATATGCCTCTATTATACTTTTCATATTTACAAAACCACTCACTATGAGGAGTCATGTGAAAAGATGCACTTGAGTCGATCAACCATGCATCATGATTTGAATGTGTATTTGTATATGCCAAGTACACGTCCCCTCCTTATTTTTTATGAGGCCTTCCTTTATGTAGAAAGAACATCATAAAATCCCTTTCTTATACAATATAAACAAATTTTCATCTTAAATCTTTCTTACAATGATTTGATTTACTACATTTCCATTATTTCCTTATAGACTTTGCTAGAGATTTAGATCTACCTCTAGATTTAGATCTTCTCCTCAAAGATTTACTTTTTTTTCTCTCTACAAGGTGACCTCTCATATATCAAACATCCTTCTTATAACAATCCATGGTTTTCCACCTCATGTATTCTGATAATGACTAATGCACTTATCTTCATAAAAAAATTTAATACCAACAATACCTAATTGAATTACCATTGTGTTAAAAGAATTTGTATTCTCTGACATGGAGTGACCATCATTCATTATAAGGAGGTATAGCTTCTTTTGAAGGATTTTTTTTTTATCACAAACTTATACTAACACAAAGTCTGTAACTTATCCCAGAATTCATTAATTGTAGCTTCTCCTAAGACATGCAGTAACACTAAATTTTAAAGGCATTATTGGATCGTACTCCTTCTCTTCCATCCAACTTCATCTAGTTTACCATCTCCATACCTATAGGTATAATACTAGGATCTAGAGAAATCCATGATTCTTTACCTACAAGAAAATCTCCCATATCATAAATCTCTAGTAGTTAAATTTCTCAATCTTAATTGTATAACTGCTCAACATTCCCTTCCACACAAGAATCATTACTGCAAAGCACCACTAAAACCAAGTTTATCGCATGTTGAAGATAAACTTTCTCTATCAAGAATGGGATAAACCTTAGTAATAAAGGTGTGCCCCTAAAGCCAATAACCTTTATCTAATACCAAATGTAAGTTTTAAACCTTTGCAAGTAAAGTAATGCATATAAATTCTTAAGAAAAATAGAAAGAACAACAATGACATACATACGATACATAAAGATCTACCCTCAAAACCCTTAATTAGAAAAACTAGCCTAACTTAGAGTTGCACCTCTATCTTCTTCATTGTATTCACTTGATCATTCACAATACAATATTTAGGTATTTTGCAACATCTAAACCTTAATCTTTTAACTCAAATTTGATTTCAACCTTCATATCTTCATCGAGATTAAATTACAATGAGTTGATAAACCATTAGCCAAAAAAGCACAAAAAAAAAACAAAAATGGACCAAAAATTAACCTAAATATTTTTGGGGGTGTTTCCCCATAAATCATTTCAGTTAACAAGAGGAGCTAAAGCCACCCCACCCCCACTTTGATATCCAGCATGGCCATCTTAGATGATCTCTTTAGCTATCATCATAAAAAAGGGATTTTTGGAATACCTCTAGGTTTACAAAGGCTTGATGAATGATACTCTTCTAGTATCATGCTAACACAAATACCCAGTAGACAACATATCATGTCATACATAGTGTCAACATAACATCTTCAAAGGTCCATGCCGATTGAAAAGTTATTTAGAAGTCACAATAAATGGTAATGGATTTAAATAAAAGGACAACATATGTATGAGGTATGGAGGTCTAATAAAAAAAAATCTTGTTAAGATTTCTAAAGATCACATTCTTGCTTCTCCAAAGGCTTGTTTTGAACCTAAAATATTTTGTTTTAGGGTTAGTAATGATAACAAGATTTATTATCTACACAATGCCACCAATCAACCAACTCACGACTCAAATATTAATTATAACCAAGATTTTTTTAATTGCCAAGCCTCTTTTGAATAAATCTATGCTCATAAAACAACTTCCTTATTGAACCCTATCAATAAAATACCAAAATTATTAATTTTTTTTTAGATTTATTTCTAGCCTTTAGATAATAAAAATAAATCCAAATTTGAAAAACACCACTCTGTTCTTTATTTATCTATTTCCAATTAAACATTTACGATCTCAATGAAATCATGATAAAATCACAAATAATACTCCATTACCAACCAAACACCCTAAACTCAATAAAAATCAAATAATACTCCACTACCAACCAAACACCCAAAACTCGATAAAAATTACTTACATCACTCTTTCTTTATGATAAACACGATAGGATATTTGCTCAACCTTATGGCCTTCAATAAATTTTTAGAAATGCCTTAACACTAAGTGTTTACCATGTGGTTGGAGACCTAAATGAACCGGAGAGTAAAATTATATCTAAAATAAGCTTCTCTCGTAGGATGGAATAAAGGTTGCAAAGCAAAAATATGTAGAGACAACGATAGACAAAACGCGTTCCAGTAGAAAGAGCTACTAAAATTACTATACAACTATTAAAAAAACACTTAGAGAAAAAGCAAAGGTAAAGAACCATCATTTCTATTTATAGATTTTAAAAAATATCATTATATCCCAATATTCACATGTAAAAACGAAATAATATTCCATGTAAAAAAAACCGTTTAAACAAGGAATATATAGATATATCTTCCCTTACCAAGGAATACATATCATGCTTTCCCTACCTTAATTGCTAAGTTTACAATGAAAGGAAACACAAGAATAAATGATGAATACACTCTTAATTTAATCCTCCTTTGTAGGCTCATCCAATTTTTTTTTTTCAATAAAAATTCTGATCCATCTAAATTTGGTTAGAGGGGCTGCCAAAATAAGATATGTGAGATGAAACATTCAATATTTACTTGATTTTATTTAAGTTTTGTCCAAAAAAAAAAAAAAAAATATTTGAAATAAAACTTTTAACATTTACTCCATTTTATTTAAGTTTTGTTAATGTAAAAATATGTATTTGATATTAGGATTAGTAGTCAAATTGTTGAGCTTTTATCCTACAAACAAAGAGATCTCATACATACGGTGATCTTATAATTACATTATTATTATTATATATCTTTTTTTTTATGTTGAAATGTTTTTTTCACTAAAACATCTATATCCTTAGATGTGATATGTGTGTTGCACATGTTTGTTGATTTTCTTTGACGACCCCTTCTCATAGTGGTAGATCTCTTTCCTCCTCCACCTTATTCTTTCATTAACAATTTGCATGCTTCTTACAACACAATTAATATTATCTCATGTATACCATTTGGGTATCTAACATTATCCACCCATAACGTGCCTTGCAATGGTGCACATTTTACGCTTGGTTTCTTGGCAACACCAATGTTACTTCGTCTTCACTTAGAGCATACCGATACTGTGTTCTAGGCTACCACTCAGTCACACTCCTATTCTAGTGCAAGTCTTGTATACTTAGATATTCATTAATTGTTTTAACACTTAGTCATTTTTAAGCATACATCCATGAACCAAGAGATCAACAAAGAAACAAACAAAAGACAAACATAACAGTTTTTCTTGTTTTTAACAAAGTCTCATGCTAAATGTTTTTGTCTCAACAATACTAAATTTTTTCACTTAATTTTTCTTTATTCTTATTATTTTCCTGTTAAATAAACAATAATGTTATTCTACTTTATTTTATGTATTGTTTAATTATTATCTTTTGAGAAAAACTATTCATGCCTATACATTTAATTATATTAAATTTCATTGTGAAGCATATATTTCCTAAGTAACTAGGCAATGATTGTGCTCTCATGCAACCCTAGTTCCTATAAGATATCAACCACGAACTCAACTACAACCCTTGTTCCTATCAAATATCGACCAGGTTATTAGCAAACCATAATATGGCAATAGTTCCATGACTTTTTAAGCTACAAGTGCCTATGAGTGAGCTAAAAAAATTCCCATCGATTTGATATATAAGAGGCAAAGGTAAGGATATTGTTTAAGTGCTCTATGTTTTGGTCATTTTCCTCATAAACTAGTTACAATTTTTTGTTTTTTAAATTGTATTTTTTAATGTACAAATGGATTTAGCTTGCTGAAAAACCCACGGATCACTAGAATTATACATAATTAACCACTCAAATTTGCAAATCCAATAATTTCTCACAAGATTTGAACAAAATAAAAAAGAAAATATCCCTAGAAAATACCCAAAACTTGGAACATTAAAACTAAGACCAAAGTGTAGCATTGGATTGCATTTAATTATCAATATACCAAACTGGGACGGATAATAAAGGATGACAGTTGATCTATTTTATTTTTTTAATTAATAATTTTCATAAAATTAGTTTAATTAAAATTAAAATTTAAAAACTATTATTAAATTTTCAATTTAAATTAGTATATATATATTTTTAAATTTAATTAAACTTTATAAAAAAAATTATTTACATTACAAATTAATAAAAATCAAATTAATTACACCATTAATCCATTACAATATGCTAACACTACAAATTAATGAAAATCCACCTCGACGTTTATATCTAAAAAAATTTCCAGTATGAGTGTGGGATATTTCGTTAAGGGTTTACAGTAAATTGGTTGAAGTTTAATGACAGTAGATTGGGTTCAGAGGATTTCAGAATAACGAGCGTGACATGTCCAGCTAAGGACTCTCAAACTTATCATCTATTTAATTAGACGTACATGACTGGGAGAGCATTTAAATACGTTCGTTGTTTACTATATCTTTCTGGCCACAAGTTGCAATCGATTCCATTTTCCTTGGACAGTTAATCCACACAAGTTTTCTCTTTCTGGCCACAAGTTGCAATCGAATCCTTTTTCCTTGGACAGCTAATCCACACAAGTTTTTTCTTCATGGACCAGGTAAAAAAAAATTGGAAAACAGTCAACATTTTTTCCTTATTTATGAACCAGGGATGGAATTTTAGGGTCAATTTGCCCATCAAATATGGTAAAAAAGTTTAGAAAACCGTCAACATTTTTTCGTTAGATGTGTCAAAACAGGCATCAGAGTTGTGGATGACGGACTGGGCGGATTTGAAATTCCATGGTACCAGAGTTGGCAATCGTCCACTAAAAGTAATTAAGAATATTTAGACTAAGTTAACAAAAAGAGCATTCTATTTTTTGGGGTTTTTGGTCGGAATCTGGTGATGTAAATTTGGACAAAATAGCTATTTTCTATAATTGCATTTGTGAAGAATAAGTGGAATATCAAGAAGAAATAAAAAAATTAGTGATAGACAAATTTAGGACTGCCATGTGGACCA
>ML784148.1:220363-235326 GCA_009831015.1 Picea engelmannii | reverse complement strand
TAGACAAGGTTGTGGTCACTGAAACCCTGGTTGTGCCTACCGTGCCATCTCCTACCCTTCTACCCCCTGTCAAACCCTCGAACTGCCCCAACATTGACCTACCCGATACCATGGCCGACCCGTGTGCTAAAGACAATACTAAGACCGTCAAGAGGCCTGTAAGGAGGAAAGGCAAAGGTGATACTGGTGTCAATAGTAAGGGAAAGAAGAATGCGCGATGGATATCTAGATGTGCCCGGAACAAGCCCAAACAAAACGTTGACCAGAAGCCTATTGTTTTGAGAGAGGATTCAAACTCTGAGATTGAACGCTTCTTGGCCGAGGAATACCCTTACTCTCATGGCCTCTGTTCTGTGGAACCCTATGACTATGTTTCCAACCTACCCCCATGCCTCAAGAATGACCCTAACTTCCCGGGAATTAAGCTTCACAGTGGAACCCCTGGTAACTTGAAAGAGCCCTCACCTGTAATGCCAAGGCCCGATCAATCACCGTGTACTCAATGAAATTATTGGCTTGAACGTTATTACACCGATGTTACCCTATTGCAATCTAAGATTAAATCATTAGAGGAATGAGTTATTGTGTTGTCAAAGGAGAACGACAGGCTAAAAGCCAACGAGAAGAAGCAAAAGACTACAGGTTCAATTGTCTTCAGAAATGTTGAGGCAGCTACGACCTTTGTCAACTCAAGGTTATCATGACCGAATCATTTTTCTACACGCCAGGTATGATTATTTCAACATCGATTTTGAATGATTTGGTTAGCCGATTGTGTTTGCTCCCATTTAGTTCTGTTTGTTTAAATAGATTTAAAAACGATTCTGCTATTTTGATTTCGTTTTGAATTATGTTTGCATTGAAGATTTGTTTGCTAAAATAGTATAGCTATGTTTTGATTGAACCGATTTAACATGATTTGATTGCTCTTGAATTAGTATAACGATTGTGTCGGCCCTGAGTTAGTTCGATTCATTTCTGTTTAGTTTGATTCAGAAACGATGTTGCATGCCTTGAATTAGCATAGTTGTTTGTATATGCGTTGGATTCGTATCAAAGTTTGGTTTGATATAGTTCTCTTAGTTTTGAATTAAACAACGATTCTATTAGTTTTGTTTTGATTCAAAAACGATTTTGTTAAGTTCTGAATTGACATAAACTATGGCGTTTGTGTTAAGTAAAAGATTTGTTTGATCGGTTATAGTCTGTGTCAATTGAAATTGATTCATAAAAATGATTTCGTTGGTTTTTAATTGTCAAAACGATTCTGTCTATTTCAAATTGGTAATAAAAAGGTTGGTTGACAGATCGTATATATCCCTGTTACCATTCGGTTAATTGACCACGATTTCGTTTGTTCCAAATTTGCATAAAAGTTTTGGTTTGTTTTGGCGTGAATGATTTGTTTTGTTTCAATTTGTAATTAAAGGTTTGTTTAATAGGTTGAATATATTTCTTTCATCATTTGGATTGATTAAAAATGATTTTATTTGTAAATAAGACCAGCTACAAAATCATGAGATTCTGTAGATAGTCTTAAAATTTAGATTTTTGTTAATTTTACCAATAAAACATTATCTAAACTTGTTTATTCTTGTCCACCTACAGGTACCTACGAATTTAAATGGCAAATTGGACATGTTGTGGCAGTTTAGAACATGTTTTTTGTGATATAGTTTTGTTTTAAGTTGTTATTCATAGGCAGAAATAGAGACTTAAGAGATTGTTCCCAGATTTTTTGTAAACAATTTTTTGATAATTCCCACAGGGATGTTTTACCCTCTAGCCTTTATATACTCATTTATTTTTGTAATGAACCCATCACTGTTGGGAGAAAAAAGACTATGGATTTATGATGATACCGACTTGAATGGATGTTGATCTTTTGTAACAACTTTAGCTTTCAATTTATCATACTTTCGTTCAGGTTTTATGCATTTTAATTTGTGATCAAGTTGTTGACTACTTTAGATATCAAGACTTATTACAGGTTAATGCATTGTGATTTAAATTCTGTCCATATCTCATGTATCTCATTTTTAGTACAACAATTACTCTGTTTCAATTTGATGAGTAAAGGTTTATCTTCTTCCTTAAATGAACTATTCTGTACAAACCTTCACACAGGGATTTATCTAATTGTGATGATTTGTAAATTATAAGATTGTTGTCGTTTTATGTCTTGTTTGTTCTGTCATTTATATTCAAAGAGAACTGTTGCTTCTTGTTTACGAGAATCTTGTGGAGAATCTGGTGCGGGTTTTCTCCCACCAAATAGCTAAACCAAACACTGAGCACACGACAAATAGGAAGCGTTACTTCAGGTTAGTTCGTTATTTGCAATTTAATAGTTAATAAATTCGAGAATTCTCAGTATTTTAGTTAGATATATAGTTTAGATTTACAGTTAGGATTATTATTTTAATTGCTCAGCTTTAGATAGTTTTCATTTCATTCCTTTCTCATAAAAATTATAAAAATAAAAAACGATAGCTTCGTTGTTATTTTACAATGATTTTTGCAAATTTAGATCAAAATTTGTATTCTGTAAATGTTGTACATTTGTGATTGAAATTTAATTTTGTTAATAGTTGAACATTTAATTTCATAGAATTATTATTGTATAATATTAGACAGTAAACTGTATATATATATTTCAGATTTGTTTATAGTTTGTTTTAGTTTTTGTTTTCATTTAGATTAGTTCCTTTAGTTTAGTGTCCTTTCATTTTCTTAGGACTTAGATCGGCCAACGGAGCCGCTAAACCCGTCGGGGTGGGTCATTCCAAATGGCTTGGGTTATTTAGACAACCCCGGACCGGATCTACTCCTCCAGTTGACGAGCGTTCATTTTCGCCCTTCAACAACTTGGTAGAATTTCCATACAACAATGGGTATCAAGCATCATTGAAGATGAGTCTGTTTGAAGCACTTTATGGTAGAAAGTGCAACACACCAATAAGATAGGGCAACCCAGCTGATAGAGCAATAGTTGGGCCAGAGTTTCTTAGGGAAATGGAAGAGCAAATGATGAAGATTAAGCATAATTTAAAGGTTGCCCAAGACAAACATAAAATTTATGCTAATAAGAAAAAAACCCACAGGGAATTTAAAGTGGGTGATCATGTTTTCTTGAAAGTAAAAGCCAACATAAGTTCCCTGAAGTTGGCAAACTGTTCCAAACTGGCAGCTAGATATTGTGGGCCATTTGAAGTCCTAGAAAGGATTGGGCCAGTTGCATATATGCTTGCATTGCCTGCATCCATGACTTTACATAATGTGTTTCATGTTTCATTGCATAATAAATATATACCTGATGCTAATCATGTTATTGATTGGAATGTGATTCAGGTGGAGCAAGAAGGTGTCTTGCAAATGCATCCGGTGTGCATATTGGACCGGAAGAGAAAATAGCTCCTAAATCGATCCATAGGGCTTGTAAAGGTCCAGTGGACCTGGTACAGACCTGAGGACGAAACATGGGAGCATGAGGATGTTATGCGGGAAAAATACCCACATCTTTTTGAGGATTTTGAAAATCTTGCTGATGTTGTGTAAATAAGTTGCATTGAGGACAGTGCAAAAATAAGGGGAGGGGGATTGTAATACCCCTAAGACGAGCCCCAGTTGTAATATGAATTGAAACATGTTCAGTAGGCTGGTGAGTTGAGCAATTATAAGCTAGTAGGCTTATGTGTTATTAGGTCTGAGAGTTTAGGTGTTAAAGGTTAGGAGCCTGTTTTGTACATGTAAATATTCGTATTATTTATATAAAAAACATCGTTGCATGTGGACCGACCATGAAGAAAGAGTGATGCAGGACTAATATTCCACTAGGATGGGTAAGGGAGAGGGGGTTGAAAGGTTTTAAAGAGGGGATAAGCTTAAGGGCTTAAGTCCAAGAGAATAATAATATATTATTATTATTCCAAAGGATGTTTAAAAGGATATGTTTTGTTCTAAGTTTCATAGAAAGGGAATTAATGCTAAATGGAGTGCATGCAACTCTAGGAAGACAAGTGTCAACCTGGTCACATGAAATTAAAGCTAAAGGGTCAACTTGTGTTGAGGGGTTCACTACCATTATTCCATCCTCCACCTGAACTTGTTGGCCTCCAATACCAACCTCTACAATTTTCTTGTCAAGCATCCTGAAACCATTAATCTATGGGCCGATCCATGTCTTCTGTGGAATCCTACACCTGGGTAATTTCCTGAGCATGTTGTGTCTTAGCGTCTGGCCATTGCCGTTTTTGGTGCCCATGCCCATTTTCCGTTGCTTTCGTCATCCTTGTGTCAACTTAGTGCTGATGTTGTTGCAGTTTCCCTCACCCATCTGGAACTGAACTAAAGTGGTCGAAGAAGCAGGTTGTAAGGCCTGTGAGCAACTCTCTCCAGGTGAGAGAGTGTGATGAGGAGGTGAGTTCTCTTGGAGGGAGTCTCGTAGCTGCTACAGAGCTCTGAGAATTTTGGTCCATCCTATTGTTGAAGCCCAAGGTAAGGGAGGTGGAGCAGTCGATGGACTGTGTGACAGTGAAGTTGTATACTCCTGGGGTGGGACAAGCATGTGGGGAATGAGAGTCTGTGAGCAGTGGATGTAAGTGGCTCTTGGGAGACAATCCTTCCTCGTAAACTATGTGACTTCCTATTGACCTTTCCTAGCCTAGGAATCCCTTGTCCAATGGAGCTTAGTCCCAGCTTGGGGGTGACCTACTATTGAGAGTGATGAGCAGTGTGGTCTAAGGCTGGGAGGTTCATGGAAGGTCTGCACGTAGTTGGTGGTTTGAATCCAGTTAAAATATAAGTATCATTTATGTGCTTAATTATGTATGTTATGCATGTATGTGATTCCTGAAATGTATCATGTGTTTCATTGAATATAGGAATTACTGTTAGTTTATGTTTGAGTCTGTATGATAGCAGTAACTCTGTGTTGTTTGATTAAAACTCATTAAATATGCATTATATATATATATGTATGTATGTATGTATGTATGTATGTATGTATGTATGTATGTATGTATGTTCCGCGGTGGCGTTTCCCACCTAGCTAAAGGCTGGGGCGTCACAAATTGGTATCAGAGCTAATCATAGAAGACTAGGTAATTGTGTAGCATTGCCCGGTAGGCCTGGTGATGGCTGGGGATGTTATAGTGAGGTCATGCGTTCTGATTTTTTTGCAGACATTGATGTGTATAGCATTGGGAAGCCCGAGAACATGTTTTGAAGCTATATACACTGTGGATGAAGCCTGACAACTGTGAGACATTCATTTAAAGAGGTTTTTTCCAGGTATTTTTTGAGTTGTTCAAATATTTTCTGCAGAAATGTTAAATTCATTCACAGATAATTATCTGAATGAAGTATCTAAGCTGGATGGTGATAATTACATTGACTGGAAATTTAAGATATTGATGATTTTTGAAGCATGGAATGTGTGGGCTATTGTAAATGGAGATGAAACCAAACCCACAGGTGTTGTTGGTATAGATTGGGAGAAACAAGAAACAAAGGCTAAAGTGTTGTTGTGGTTGTCTATCAAGGAAAATATAATTCCACACATTAGAGACTGTAAAACATCCAAGGGGACCTGAGAGATATTGAAAGGTTTGTATGAAACTAAAAACTCAAATAGAATTATGTTTTTGAAGACTAAGTTATTGTCCATAAAAATGGAAGCAAATGAAAATATTACCACCTATGTTTCCAGAATTAAAGATCTAAGTGATCAATTAAGTGAAATTGGTGAAAAAGTTTCAAAATATGACATGGTAACTATTACATTAAAAGGTTTAATTAGATATTATCATGTCTTTATTTCAAGTCTAGGAGGTAGAGCACAACCACCTACATTTTCTAAGTTAACATGTATTCTTCTGCAAGAAGAAGAAAGAATGAAGGTGTTTGGGATGGATTCTCATACTTTAGAATTGGCATTAGTAGCCAGAGGGAAACAACCATACAGGAGAGAGCCATGGGACAAAAACAAAGAAGGAAAGTTTCAACCAAGGAATAGAGGTACGACTCAATCGAAATTTGATGCACATGATAAGAAAAATGATGATTGTTTTTATTGTGGGAAACATGGTCATCATGCCAAAGATTGTTATAAAAGGAAATCTAATGAATCCAAACAAGAGTTTAGAAAACATAATGGAAATTATGTGAAAATTGACACCTTTATCAATGATGGCTTTAGGAATCTAAAGTCTTTTATTTTTGAAGCTGCATTGTTAGCAGAATATGACGCTGAAAGTGCATGGTTCATAGATTCAGGAGCCTCAGCTCATATGTCTTGTAACAAAGAATAGTTTGATGAATATCATGAGAGTAGAGATGAAACACAAATATACTTAGGAGATAACAGATCTTATAAGATTCAGGGTTATGGAGTAATATGTGTGAATTTTCCTAGTGGGCAAATGAAACAGATTCACAATGTGTTGTATGATCTATGAATAAAAAAGAATTTGATATCTGTTTCCACAATAACTGATCAAAATTTGAATGTAGAATTTATGCAGTATCGATGTTTTAAGAAGGATATTCAGAATCATTATAAATTCATAGCCACAAGTACACAAATTGGTGGATTGTATAAGCTTGATGTAACAAGGGGCAATCATCAAGCATTGACATCTACAACAATGCCAACAAAATATCTATGGCATCATAGGTATGGACATCTTAATCAAAATGGCTTAGTGCTACTTCAAAAGAAATTGATGGTTGAAGGACTTCCTGTTTTGAAAAATGAGCATATAGAATGTGAAGCTTGTGCACTAGGTAAGCAACATAGGGAAGAATTTCCAGTGCATAAAGAGAAGAAACAAAGCAATATAATTGAATTAATACATACTAATGTCTGTGGTCCCATGCAAACCATGTCACTTGGAGGTGCAAGGTATTTTCTTATATTTGTTGATGACAGATCTAGATTTAATTGGGTTTATTTTATACGGAAAAAGAGTGATGTATTTGAATATTTTAAGGAGTTTAAAACTATGGTGGAAAAGAAAACAGGCAAATACATTAAGATTCTAAGATATGATCAAGGTGGAGAATATACCTCAGGAGATTTTGATAGTTACTGCAAGAACAATGGGATCATTCAAGAATTCACTATGTCTCATACACCACAGCAAAATGGTGTAGCTGAAAGGAAGAACATGACATTAGTGGAATGTGCTCACATCATATTGAAAGGTAAAAACATTTCTAATGGTTTTTGGGTAGAAACCATTAATACTGTTGTTTATTTGAAAAATAGAAGTCCAACTAAGATTGTAGATCTGAAAATGCCTTTTGAAGTCTTTTATGGCTACAAACCTGAAGTTGGTCATTTACGAATATTTGGTTCTAAGGCATTTTCTCATATTCCAAAAGATGAGAGAAGAAAAATTGATGCAAAATCCATTAAGTGTATATTTATTGGCTATTTTGATGATCTTAAGGCATACAAGTTGTTTGATCTTAGTGCACATAAGTTGATTGCAAGCAGAGATGTGATTTTTCATGAGAATACAGATGATGAGATAAGAAAAAATGATGTTTGGTATACTCCTTATGACAATGATGCTCATGTAAAAGTTGAGATAGATGATGAACATGAACAGGTACAAGAACATGTATAGGTACAAGAGCAGAGGTACAGGAACAAAGTGGAAGCAACATGGATACTACAAACACTCTTGAGTCACCGAGAATGGATCTTACACCACAGAGCAGAAGAAATGAAAGTGGTGGAACTCAAAGGAAGTCATCACGAATAATTCAGGTACCTTCGAGGTATAAAGACTATGCATTGATGACACAAGTAATGAATGTTGTAGAACCTCTTACTTATGAACAAGCTAGAGATCATAAGGAATGAAAAAATGCAATGAATCAATAATGAAGAATGAAACATGGGAATTAACAAAACTATCTGAAAACAAAGTTCCCATGGGATGTAAATGGCTGTATAAAACCAAATTTAATGCAGATGGAAGTGTTGACAAATACAAGGCTAGATTAGTTGCAGAAGGGTATTCACAAATGGAAGGAATTGATTATGAGGAAACTTTTTCACCTGTAGCTAAGTTAAATACAAATAGAGTCATGATTGCATTAGCTACACAACACAATTGGAAAATACATCAGTTAGATGTTAAATCTGCATTTCTGAATGGTGATTTAAA
The DNA here is from genome assembly GCA_009831015.1 of Picea engelmannii. Classification (NCBI taxonomy): domain Eukaryota; kingdom Viridiplantae; phylum Streptophyta; class Pinopsida; order Pinales; family Pinaceae; genus Picea; species Picea engelmannii. The sequence continues at coordinate 227,146 of ML784148.1, read as the reverse complement.
AGAAGAATTTTATTTGGTTCAACCTGAAGGATTTATAAAGAAAGGACAAGAGGATCTTGTGTGTAAGCTAAATAAAGATTTATATGGTTTGAAACAAGCACCTAGATCTTGGTATATTAAGATTGATTCATTCTTTGCACAAAAAGGTTTTGTGAAAAGCAAAAATGATCTTAATTTGTATGTCAAAAAGGATGAAAATGAGAATGTTGCTTTGGTATTTTTATATGTTGATGATTTGATTATAACAAGCAGTGCTTCTCACTTGATTGAAGATATTATAAATGTTTGAAATGAAGGATCTTGGTGAAATACATTATTGTTTAGGTCTGGAAATATAGAGAGAAGGTGGTAAAACAATGGTCACTCAAAGTAAATACACAAGGGAAATACTGGAAAGATTCAATATGAATGAATGCAAGGCATCAACACCTTTAGAACAAAATGCTAAGTTATCTAGTGTTGATAAAACTAAAGAGGAAAATGGTACTTTGTATCGATAGTTGGTGGGAAGTTTGAACTATCTCACTACTACCAGACATAGCATATTCAGTCAACATCTTTAGTCAGTTCATGGCTAAACCACTTGAAATCCACTCGATAGCTGTGAAGAAAGTTCTTATATCTCAAAGAAACTATTAATTTTGGTATTATGTATACTGATAATTGTGATGTTGAGTTGGCAGGTTACTCTGATTCAAATTGGGCCGGAAATCCCGATGACAGGAAATCAATTTCTGGATATGCATTCAACACTGGTACAGAGGTCGTCTCATGAAGCAGTAAGAAACAACCAACTGTTTCTTTTTCATCAACAGAAGTTGAGTACAAAGATCTATGTAATGCTACTTGTGAAGTTGTTTGGTTAAGGAGAATTCTTGAAGATATTGGCAATAAACAAATGAAGCCTACTTTTCTCAAATGTGACAATCAAAGTTCTATTAAATGGGCTCACAACCCAATTTATCATGCTAGAACAAAGCATATTGAAATTGAACACCATTTTGTAAAAGAAAAGATACAATCAAAGGAAATCTACTTGATCTATTGTAATATCACTCATAATGTGGCTGACATCTTTACCAAACTTCTTGGAAAGATAAATTTTGAAGAATGCACTAAACATTTTTGTGTGGTAGAAAATCCATTTCTTCATTAAGGGGAAGTGTTAGACATTAATGTAGAAATGTCATCATTTGAGGAAACGGTTGCTTGTGTATCAAGCTATAAATGTAAGTCTTTTGTTGATTAAGTGAGATGAGAATTACTGTGAGTTTAATCTCACTGCAATTTGTTGATTGTAACGCGATCACCATCTCTTGCAAAAGAAAGAATTCATAAGAGGTATGAACTGATCATCTCGTATGATATGTGATGAAAAAATTCAAAAATAGAATGTATACACAACCCCTTTTAATACTATCATATTCTATATAGAAGAGTAAATTTTTAATCAAAATATTATTATTGACTTGTTAATTTCTAATCAAAATTTTATTATTGAAGAGCACAATTTTGTTTGATTGAAAATATAAAAACTCAAAAATTCAAAAAAAAAAATTGTTTGAGAGGTAAAAGGTAAAAATGAATCCAAATTCCAACACTGACATAGAGTGACATGTCCAGCCCAAATGTCACCAGAAGCACTTATCTTTATGAACTGGGGAGTAGAGGGATGATTTTAGGGGTTAAATTTAGCTCATGAACTAATTTTCCATGGTTTTTCCCAAAAAAAAGATTGGTTATTCTAAAAATGATTAGCCCAAATTCCAAAATTCGCCAAGATTTCTACATTTTAAAATAAATTTTCATTGTTTAAATCATCCCTAATTACTCTAGAACCAACATAAAGAGAATTGGATTCCCTTGGGTAAAGAAAGCATTCGACTAGGTTCTTATCAATTTCAAAGACTGAAATGAAGCAGCCGGGATAGACATCTAAAACCGGTACAGACATACGGGAGGGGAACTTCAATGCCTTCCTTCAATGCCCTCAGAGTGACATGTCCAGCCAAGGACTCACGAACTTATTATCTATTTAATGAGACGTACATGACTGGGGGAACATTTAAATGTGTTCGTTATCTTTATGGTCACAAGTTGCAATCGATTCCTGTTTATTTTTTCCATGGACAGGTAATCCACACAAGTTTTCTCTTCCTGGGACCAGCATAAGAGTTTAATTCCCGTGGACAATGTGCGTCCACCAAACATAATTAAGGTAATTCACACAAGTTTTCTCTTCATGGGACCAGCGTAAGATTTAGCGGTCGTTAATTAATGCTTGATGTGGAATGACGGTGATCAATAACCATTCGGCAATGTACTCTTATATGCAATTCAATATAGCATTAAATGCGGGGCTTCTGGGTAGTTATCAACCATCGTTCAATAATTAGCCAGCAAGGCAGTTTTAAATGTTTGACCTGTATACAATTCCAGACAATATTGATGTTGCTCGGTTGGGTCGTTGTTGAACACCGTGGAATGACAACACAGTTATTCAGATCTTGCATTATATATTACAATGAGTATGAACAAAACTTGCATGAAAGTGTAAGGAAACTCCAGTCTAAGCTTTCTCATTCATTCAATCCCAGCACTTAGGCGATTTGGGTATGCCGGGCCTTCCTTTTGTCTCCTGTTGAAAGTCACGATCGTTTCATGGATTTTCAGATTCCTTTGGTTCTCCGTTTTGTTTTAGGGTTTGTAACAACTATGACAAGTAATTATCCATTTGAATAAAGTCAAATTTGAATTCATTAAATTCATGATTATGGTTGTGTGTTTTGTGTGGGAATGAAGGATTCAAAGGATCTATGAACTGCGTATAGTAAATATGTCTGCAAGAAAGCAGAGCAGCCTGAAAGAAATACAGGAGAAGTAAAAGAGTCGTTTGTGAGGGCGTAAGCCTTGGATGCAATAACTGTGTTTTGTTTAATTTTTAAAGCAGAGCAACCTGAAAGAAATACAGGAGAAGTAAAAGAGTCGTTTGTGAGGGCGTAAGCCTTGGATGCAATAACTGTGTTTTGTTTAATTTTTATTTTTTGAAGGCATGGGGAACCCTTTGGAGAATTTGGTGTACAGTCTGAAGTCAAAGATAAAAGGATTGAGAATGAAGAAGCCATACAGGAAGGTGGATAAGACTGACAGCATGCGAATGGAAGCTCGAAGCAGACGAGCACAGAAGTTGATCGCCGAAACCCTAAAGGTGACTGACCAGCCCGGTCAGAATGTCATTACTTTTTGAATATATATATTTTTGTAGATTTTGTAGATTTTATCGTTACTTTTTGAATATATATATTTTTGTAGATTTCTTGTCCCACAAACAAGAGGTCTTATACACCAATTTGATTTGATGTGCTGACTTGGTCGTGACCTTAAAAATAGATTATTATTATTATATATATGAAAAGACTCATTTTATAATTTGTTAGTGGCAACTGTCTTGATTTCTGTCGATAAAAGATTTGAAGGCTGATTCTTTGATAGCCTTACCAGTTGTGTGTTAAAAAGGTGGAACTAGATTGTCAATGGCTTGCTACCAAAGCCAAAATATGGAGTCTTTGTAAGTGAAGATTTGGGGTGACCTGATATGGCTATCTTTTGCATTGGTATGTCAATTTTGATTATTTTGATTTCTGATTGTTATAACATTATCATAATGGTGTTATAAATTTCTACATAATTGTAATTTTTTATTTTTTAAATGGATTTAGCTTGTTAAAAAAACTTTGAAGTATTAGGATTGTACAGATTTATCCATTCAAATTTATAAATTTATATAAAATTACAATTTTTCTATTATAGCTTGCTAAGAAAACTTTCAAGCATTAGGATCTTACAGATTTATCCATTCAAATTTACAAATTTGTACAAAATTACAACTTTTCTATTATAGTTTGCTAAAAAAACTTTAAAACATTAGGATTGTACAAATTTGAATAAATATATCCAGAAAATATATCTAAAAAAACAAAAACAACCTAGCACATTTAAACTAGTGATTAAATATTTTAGATATTTTTATATTTAAAATTACCTATTTTCATATTTAAAAGACCTAAAATAATTGATTTTATATTAAAATCAAAATCTAAAGTGTTTGTAAACCAAAATTTGATGATGGTTAGATTTTTCTTTGGTATGTGAATTTAGATTATTATAACATTATCATAATCCCACAAACCAACTTGTAATTAGATAATCTCATATTTAAAGGTTGTGATTACATAATCTCATATTTAAAAGTGAGATGAATTAATTGATTATATATTAAAGGTGATATGAAATAATTGACTATTAAAGTGATTTAGGCCAAGTATTATAACATTATCATAATCTCACAAACCAACTTATGATTAATTAATTATATATTAAAGGTGATATGAAACAATTGACTATTAAAGTGATTTAGGCCGAGTATTATAACATTATCATAATCCCACAAACCAACTTGTGATTAGATATTCTCATATTTTAAAAGTGACATGAATTACTTCCTATATTAAAGGTGATATGCAATGATTGATTTAGGCCCAGTGACAAGTAATCAGTAATTTTTTTATTTTTTACTATATTAGTAAAAGGAATTAATCTCTTCTCATAGTTATTATTGATATAATGATTATAGTATATTTAAGATTTTAAATTATTATAAATCACTTTTTTCAATCAATATGAAATTGTAATTTTATATAATAAACTAAATATCAATATTAAATAATGAAATAGTAAATAATGAAATAGTAATTTTATATAATGAATTAAATATTAATATCAAATGAGTTATGACAAAATAATTAGATAAAAAAAAATTCATATTTTGTATTTATTTATAGATGTTTGAAATTTGAGTTTTGGTGTGTATACCAATCTCTTTAAGTTCGAAAAAAGGGTGTTGTAATATATCACTAAATTTGGACAAAATGAATTGGAATGTTTCTTAATAGAAATAAGAATGCAATCTTAAGAGAGAATAAAAAGAAAGGGGAAGATAATATCTTATTTAAGTTAGTGTCCACTTCCACAATTTTACCATGAATACCAAGGAGAAAGCCGCAGTTGAACTCGTTTCTTAAGTGGATCCCATATTTGAATCAGTAGTGGATCGAGCTTACCCACCAACAGAAATGACAGAGGTGGATGAATCAATAGCAGTATACCCCGTAGAGGAAGCCAAGTTAATTAAAATAAAATAGGAATAAAAAAATATCATTAAGAATATAAATGATTAAATAAAAATATAAGGGTGAGGGGAGACAAGAGATAATGTGGGAGGAGACACTCTCTCCCCTCACCCCAACCATTATAAAATACACATTGTCTCCCAGAATCCCTCATTAATATATGAGGGTCAAGGTTGGGATGAGGGTCAAGGAGACAATGTGCATTTACCCCCACTGTAACACACCCACTACCATAACTCAAAATTATTGGTCGATATCTCAATAACGAGACTCCCTGGAGCTTGTAGCAGCAAAATGCCAATCCCCGAATCACATGTCTTCTCTTTACCTACCGGATTCTCTGTACATAATCGTGGTCTTACATCCCTCCTAATGCAGGCACGCCAACCACGGGTACGTCCGCTCACAAGGTTTTCTTCTTCTCGCCCGAGGAACTCCAAGGTTCTTCTATCTCCCTATCGGGAAAATCTGCTCCCACAGTTCTCTCACGCGATTCCCCCTTCCTTGATTTATCGGGGAATCAGAAATCTTTCTAAGGAGGAAATCTCTGTGAAGAGATCCGTACCGGGTATCCCTGAGATAGATAAGGGAAAACAACTTCCCGAAAACGATTGGGAACCTAAATTAGTTCGATCTAGGCAACAATACCATTGCTTAACCCACGTACATCATGCGTGGTTTCCTTTGTTATGTGCATATATCTATTCATTCCCATCACACACTGCACAGACATTTTTACACAGAAATCATTCATAATTTGACAGTCCTATGAGCATATGTACATCTATACACATACCAGTCTATGAATTTCAAGATGTAATATATATATATATATAAGACACTTATCATAAACGACTTCAGAATGGGTGTAACTGCTGAGAGGGGTGCTTGTTTCCACCCAACCGTAGGCTCAACGACTCCCAATGGATTTACCACTAGCCACCTCCGAGCTGAGACCACGATGTTATGAGACTGAGTCTCTCTGTCTTCCAGTGACCAGAAGCGAACGTTGCAATCCTTCCTCTCTGCTATCACTCACTCTACGTAATTCCAGAGTTTCCCCTTGCGTCTTCCCTTTAAATCGTCTCTGCCATACGCCTTATCCTCTCGCGAGGTTGCATGTGGCACGATTACCCTCGCGTCGATCAGGCCTGACGTCTCTACGGATGGGCGGTTCACCATCCCATCCCTCATCAAGCCACCCGCCTACCAGCCTGCGAGCCGCTTTTGGTTCTTCGGGCCAGTGCAATCCAAATACGGTATTTTATTCTCGGTGGAAGTTAACGCCACCTTTTCAGGTGCCTTCCACCGCCATCGTGGTCTCTTTTCTGCACATCCCCTCTCAGCAGTTTGCAATAAATTCAAAATATTATTCACATTCGTTGACCTCTTCCTGCAGGTCCATTTACATCACATATTCATACTTATGAGTTTGCCATAGTCCTTGGCCAGTCTAGTTATATTTACAATCTGGGGGAAACAGGGTGTTACAATTCCCTCCCCCTTAAAAGGAACATCGTCCTCGATGTTCTTAGCTACTAACATGAATTACATGTACAGAAGTAAACAAAATCGGATATGCCTGTCTCATGGC
>ML784148.1:148825-164443 GCA_009831015.1 Picea engelmannii | reverse complement strand
TCTTGCCACCTTAAATGCATTCTCCAATGATTTGGGTTCCCAAAGGCAAACCTCATGTTGAATGTTATCCTTTAAAGTTCCTATGAATACATCAATCAAGTGCTCATTTGGAATATCGGTTACCTTTATATTCAATCTTTGGAAGTTCTCAATGTGCTCAGTAACTGAACCCTTTTGCTTGAGATTTATCAATTGCCTAAAGAAGGTATTGCTCCTTGTATCCTCATAGTGTGCTATCATTTCTTCCGTGAAAATTGTCCAAGTGATGAGTGATTTGTGAGAACAAAGACATCAATACCATACAAATTGATTAGGTTCTAAATATAAAGAAGCAATTCATACCTTTTGTGTATGTGGCACATTATGGAGATCAAAGAATTGCTCCATTTGAAGTATCCATGTGATTGAGTCCTTGCCATCAAACTTCCTCATATCAATCTTAGGAACGTGGTTGGTATTCAAACCAAAGTTGGAGTTTCTCCATTCTTGATTCACCTTCCTTGTGTCCTCATCATGAATTTCATGGGATGCATTTTCACTTTCAGGTGTCTTCTCTATTACGAAATTTTTCAATACTTCCATGATCTCCCCTTTTAAGCCATCTATCTTAGTATCCAACTTAGCTTCCATTGAATCCATCATAGTATCCAACTTAGCTTCCATTGAACCCATCTTATTTTGTAGTTCATTTATGTACCTACACATTTCTTCACCTTCATCAAGAGTCCAAGTAGGATTTTCTAGAGGCTTATTTGGTGTAGAGGTTCCCTTTTTGGGTGGCATGTTGGCCAAGTATCACTTTTGAACCTTGATTTTGAGGTGGTTCTGCTAGACAATATTTCTTTTGTTGTATCTCCCAAGTTTTGGACCTCATAGGTATGAAACTTTCTTTTATGTATTTCTCTAATATTTATTCTCTGCAATGCCACAGGTCTGATCAAAATTGGATGTGCCAAGTGGAATTTACAGTAACTTCCCCACAACTTGCCGATTTTTGGCCTTTCCAGGCGATCTCACTTGTATAGTGTGCCCCACACAAAATAATTGATATAAAATTCTAAAACTCTCACCAGAAATACTAAAGACTGTCCACGATCCAATGAAACTAGTCCCATGCAATTTGGATACTCTAGGAACACGTTATGATTGTTTTACCTGGAACACCTTCTTGAGACTAGTCAATAGGACTAGTCAGATACCCTATCTTACACAGGGTGTATCTACAAATTTAATATAACTCAGAAGATGAACATTTTACCACAGATACCTTGCTAATTTTTGTAAATATCTGTCGAAGTTCAGGGTCTGAAACGTTACAGAAAAACGTTTATAGCGAAAATTCCGCACTGACTCAGTTCAAGATGATTCCAGAACCCTATATTGTACAGGAAATATCTCTGAAATTATAATGCCTCGGGAGATGAATTTTGAACCCAACGTACCTTGATCCATATACTAAATACCCTCCAAGCCATTTCTTCTGAAACGTTATATGAAATAAGTTATAGCAAAAATGCCAAGGTGTCTGAAATGTAGCAGCGAAACCCCAAGACCTTGAGCTCTGATACCATATGTTAAGAACCAAATATCAATATAGCATAGAAAATCCTCAGAGAAAGTACTCAACACCTTGAAAAAGAGATAATTTTAGATAATAAGCCTCTTCAAGGGGGCAACCTCCTTTTACCCCACTTAAATGTTCAAGTACAAGATGATTCAAAATGAAAATGTCTCCTTGGTATATATAGGAGACTAGGAGGTATAATTACAACTAATGGCCTACAGTCGACATAAATAAAATAACATTACTAATATAATATGCCCCAATTAAGGGGTAATGAGCCAATATTAGGGCTTAACAATTCTCCATAGGGAGAATGTCTTTCCACCAGCACATTGACTATCCATGATGCCATATATCATCACTCCTTACCAACTGATGAAGTCATATCCTCCCTTTCAACCAAGGGATAAATATGCACAAGTCCCAGCTTTTCCCTCAAGTATGCAAACTTTATCTTGGATAGAGGCTTCATCAAAATATCGGTTGTCTTCTCATCGATGGAGATTTACATGAGAATCACTTCTCCCTTTTGGACTTTATCATGGATAAAATAATACTTGCTATTAATGTGATTCAACATGTCATGGAACACAAGGTTCTATGAAATCTTCACACAACTCTGATTAGCACAATATATCACAGTCATATCCAACACCTCATCAAATAGTCCAGAAACTAGCTTACAGAGCCATACTGCTTTCGTATAGGAATCACAAGCTGCAATATACTCTTCTTATGCAGTACTTAGTGAAACATACTTATGTTTCCTGCTAGCCCATGATATCATATCAGAGCCTAAACTAAAACATATACCATAAGCACTATGTTTGTCATCTACACTCCCTACCCAATCTAGATTAGTAAATCCATGCAGTTGTACATCATTGTTTGAGGCATATCTCAAACCATAGTTTAGCGCCCCATGAAGATATATCAAAATGTGCTTTGCAACTATCCAATTCTCATGTATAGGTTCCACTTGGGACTGGCTCAACGTGTTCACAAAAAAGGAAATGTTCGACGGAGTATTAACCAAATACATCAATGATACAATCAATTGCTGGTACAGGGACAAGTCTACTAGATCAGAATCAGAGTCTCTCAACTTCCTCATATCTGTCACCGTGAGAGTTGTCATGGATTTGCAATCCATCATCTCAAACTTCTAAAGGATATTTACAACATACTTCCCTTGCCCTAGGAATATTTCACCATTCTTCTCCCATACTTATAGTCCAAAGTGATAATGCATGAGACTAAGATCCTTCGTATCGAATTCAGAGGATAACTCCTTCTTACACTGAATAATGAGAGGCTATGCATATATCATAAACAAATCATCAACATATAGTAGTAGGATCATAGATGCGTCATTCAAAACTGTGTAATAAAGGTTTGGATCAACATAACTCTAGGAAAATCCAAGTCTCATTAAGTAACTATCAATTCCTGCATACCAAGCTCTTGGAGCTTGCTTGAGTCCATACAAGGCCTTCTTTAATCTGCATACATGGGTTCCTCTCGGGTGTACCTCAAAACCTTGAGGTTTCTCTATGTATAATCAATTACTCCATTGAGAAAAAACAGTCTTTACATCCATCTGATGTAAAATCCAACCCATGGATGTTGCAAGAGATATGATGGCTCTAATAAAGTTATATTTTGAAACTGGAGAAAACATCTCATCATAGTATTCTCCTTCCTGTTGGGATAACCTTTGAGCCATGAATATTACCTTTTATTTATCGATACTTTACAGACTTTCCTTCAGGTCTAGGCACAATTTCCCATACATCATGATGGATTAATATTCTTCCATCATAATTTCCTTCCAATCTTTCTTCTTGACTAGTTCTTCAAAGGTGGAAGGTTCTGCATTGACAAGACTTCTATTCTGAATATATATGGCTACCATAGCTACTTCTCCCCATAGAAACATGGATAGATTATGGCCATTCATCATTTCCTCAATAGATTCTTTAATGGAACAATTCTTTCTTTCTGCCACAACATTTTGTTGAGTATTGTGTTGGACAATTATCTCCCTCCTAATACTGTCTGCTTTACAAAAGGAAGCGAACTTCTTGGAGGTGTATTCTCCTACATTATCAAACCTTAATATCTTTATATTCCGCTTAGACATTGGTACGCAAATATTTGAGTGAATGATGTCCAAAACTCATTTTTCTTTCCATGCTTCCATTAGAATTGGTACTTGGTGAGATCACCTTCCCAACCACTTGATGGAGTCATCTTCTCTATGTTTCCAATTGTCACTATAACTCCTTCTTAGAGCTATCACCTGTGACCTTCCAGGAACAAAAACAACAAGAGAAAAATGATTTCCAATAGAATTTTCATAAGAACATATCTATGGTAACAAGGATGGTAGTCATCATAGAGTTACCAAGGTGACCTGCTCGAGAGAAAAATAATAGATATGTCCTAAAGGAGAATCTAGTTCATTTTACAAACAAGTACAATAGGCATTTATATCAATAGCGCTTCCATGCAACCAAGTATACTTAACAGTAATAGAACCCTTCAAAGATTATTTTCACAACTATAGTGTTTACTTCTACTATAGAAACTATCAAACTTGATATGTGAAAATTGAAACTTAACAATTTGATCAATCAAACCTGGAACCTCGAGCCTCAACTGCTTGTTCCTATGAATGTACTGAATCCAATATCGTTTCTTGGATAAGGTCTCTTGTGCATTCCCTGCAAAACACACTCATGCTTTGCTGGATGATATAACATGAAAAGCATATACAAGTGCATACCTTTGAAATTTGAAGCATCACTTAGTTTATCTTCTAATATGAACCTAGACACCATCTAGACAAGAAGAGATTAGAAAATGAATAAAAAAGGTTCAATGATTAGAACAAGCTAGAAACCATGAAATTTCAACTTTGACCACAAAATCAATTTTGACCAAAAGTCAACCTTTGACTTTGACTTTGACCAAAGACTCAAACTTGAAGTTTTTGTTGGTTGAGGGCAAGAGAGGTTGTGCTAGGATAGGGTGCACTAGAAAATCTAGAAATTATGTCCAACGCTTCACTTAAGGTGCCCAAAGAGTTGGATTAGGTTTTTTTGCAGCTGCAAAATCAAAAACCCTGGTTGCAGCTGTAATTGGTGCTACAATGAGATTGACAAAGAACTCATGCTCTACCTTCTAGTGGTTAGGTTTTTCTAAAGGTAGTGTGGGCCCATAACCTATTAAAATATTTGATGTGATGATTTTACCATAAACAATATCACAATATTGTCACCCAACCATAAGCATGCAGCCACCCCCGAGCACCATAACCTTTGCTAGATAGAATGATTCCAGAAGAAACACTAGAACCAACAGATAGCCAAAAGAGCACATATTTCTCCAAAGATAACTCACCAAACAGAAAGTCCCAAAAACCATATAACAATAACACTACTCAACTGCAGTAGTTGTAGTTGCAGTTACAAAGAATACCACCAAGAATATCAGAATACCACCAAGAATGTCATCAAGAATACCACCAAGAGATACTAAGAGGTAGGGTGCATATCTTAGGCTAGATAATGCTAGAGAGAGAGACCAAGAACCACCCCATAAGATCCACCTTCCATCCTTGCTGCTGCATCTCCAAACTTATGTCATACTTGAGAGAGTGAGTGAGGTGGTTGAGTAAAAATGAGCCAGAGCACCCTCTATTTATAGTGGTTCTTGTCACCTGTCTGGGCTAACTTGTCCTTTTATAGGCTAATACTTTAATATTAATTATTTTACTGATCTGACTTTTATTCTAGGGTTTTTACACATCTGATTAGGGTTTCTCTTGCTTCTAGAATATTCTATTCTAGCCAAAGGTAACACATGGAGGTTTATACCTCCCACAACTACCATAATATCAACAATATCTACCTCTAGGTTTATATCTTCCCCTCAAAGATTTACTTTTATTTCTCTCTACAAGGTGACCTCTCATAAATCAAACATTCATGTTCTAGCAATCCATGGTTTTCCATCTCATGTATTCCGATAATGAGGACACAACCACATCATCAAGATTCAATGTGGTTATATTACTTGCAATACATACAATTAGGCTATCCCATGAATCTAGCAAAGAACACAATAGACTAATGCACTTATCTTCATAAATTTTTTTAAAATGGACAGACAACAATTAAATCATCATTGTGTTAAAAGCATTTGGATTCTCTATCGTGGATTCCACGTCATTCATCCTAAGAAGGTATAACTTATTTTGAAGGAAACGTTTATTTATCGGGGACTTAGACTAACATAAAGTCCTTAACTTATCCCATAATGTCTTAGTTGTAGCTTCTCCTAGTATATACAATAGCATTAAATTTGAAAGGCATAATTGGATTGTACTCTTTCCCTTCCACCTAACTTCATCCAATTTACCATCGTCATACCTATAGGGAAAATACTAGGATTTAGAGCAATCCATGGTTCTTTACCTACAAGAAAATATTCCATATTTAGCTTCCATATCTCAATTCTCTAGGTGTTATTTTTCTCAATCTTTGTTGTAGAACTGCTCAACATTCCCTTCCACACAAGAATCATCACAACAAAGCACCACTGAAACCAAGTTTATTACATGCCCAAGATAAACTTTCTCTATCAAGAATGAGATAAACCTTAGTAATAAAAGTGTAACCCTAAATCCAATAATATTTCTCTATACCAAATGTAAGTTTGAAACATATGAAATTAAAGCAATGCATATAGATTCTTAAGAAAAATAGAAAGAACAACAATGAAACACATACAATACATAGAGATTTACCCTCAAAACCCTTAATTGGAAAAACTATCCTAACTTAGAGTTGCACCTCTATCTGCTCGATTGTTCTCACTTGATCATTCATAATACAATATTTAGGTATTTTGCAACATCTAAACCTTAATCTCTTAACTCAAATTAAATTACAATCCCAATCTCTTAATTGAAATTAGATTACAATGGATTAATAAACCATTACTTGGAAAAAAACAAAAAAGAACAAAATGGACCAAAAAGAAACCTAAATGTTTTAATAGTTGTTTCCCCTAAATCATTCCAATAAATAGGAGGAGCTAAAGCCACCCCACCCCCACTTTGATATCCAACACGACCATCTCGATTGATCTCTTTAGTTATCATCATAAAAAACAGAAATCTGCAATATATGTAGGCTTACAAAGGCTTGATGAATGATACTCTTCTAGTATCATGCTAACACAAATACCCAATAGAAAACGTTGTATCAAGTCATGCATAGTTTCAACATAATGTATTCAGAGGTCCATGTCAATCAAAAATTTACTTAGAGGCATAATAAGTGGTAATGGATTTAGAGAAAAGGATAACACATATATATGAGTATGGAGGTCTAATAAAAAGATTATTGTTAACCTTTCTAATGACCACATTCTTACTTCTCTAAAATACCCAATAGAAAACGTTGTATCAAGTCATGCATAGTTTCAACATAATGTATTCAGAGGTCCACGTCAATCAAAAACTTACTTAGAGGCATAATAAGTGGTAATGGATTTAGATAAAAGGACAACACATATATGAGTATGGAGGTCTAATAAAAAGATTATTGTTAACCTTTCTAATGACCACATTCTTATTTCTCTAAAGGCCTTTTACCGAAAGGTAAAAGTAAGGTAAGAAATTTTCCATAGACATAAGTGGCTCCAAAATGTTTTGGATAGTTTTCAAGGACAACATTAGAAACTCATTGGGAAGATCTTGAAGGTTTTGAACCCACAATCTTTTGTTTTGTTTTAGGGTCAGTAATGATAGCAAGAATTGTTATTTACACAATGCCACCAACCAACTCATGACTCAAATGTTAATTATAACAAGGATTATTTTCATTGCCATCCTAAGCCTCTTTTTAATAGATCTATACTTATAAAACAACTTCCTTCTTAAACCATATGAATAGAAAGTATAAAATGACCAAAATTAAGTTTTAAGGTTTATTTATAACCTTATTAGATTCGGATAATAGAAATGAATTCAAATTTGATTTTTTTTTTTATCTATTTCCAACTAAACATTTAGTGTCTCAATCAAGTAGTGATAAAATCACAAATAATACTCCATAACCAACCAAACACCCAAAAACTAATCAAAATTACTTACATCACACTTTTGATAATCACCATAGGATTTTTGTTGAGCCGTATGGCCTTGAATAACATTTAGAAGATGCCTTAACACTAAGTGTTTTATCATGTGTAAGGGGACCTAAATGAAGGATAGTGAAATGGTATCTGAAGTAGGCCTACCTCATAGGATGGAATAAAGGTTGCAAAGCAAAAATATATAGAGACAAGGATGTACAAAAATTACAATACAAGTATTAAAAAGACAATTGAGAGAAAAAACAAAGGTAAATATCCATAATTTCTATTTCTATATTTTATCATACGGAAAAGCCCGATAATATTCCATATGGAAAAACCATTTAAACCTACCATATATATATCGTTCTTTCCCTACCATGGAATACATATCATTCTTTCCATACCTAAATTGCTAAGTTTGCAATGAAAGGAAACACACAAAGCATAAAATGATGAGTGCACTCTTAATTTAATCTGCCTCCTCCTTTGTAGGTTAGGTTCATTTAATGTTTTTGTTCAATAAAAATGATCCGTCTAAATTTGGCTAGAGGGGTTGAGTAAAAAAGATATTTGAGATGAAGAATTATATTTATTTGATTTTTTTTTTAAGTTTTATTGATGTAAAAGTGTGTATTTGATACTAGGATTAGCAATGAAATTTTTTACCTGAGAGGTTTTTTTGTCCTTTGTTCTATAAATAAAGTACTTTCATACATCAATGTAATATGATTGTGATCTTAAAATTAGATTATTATTATTATAATATATATATATATATATATATATATATATATATATATATATATATATATATATATTACATTATTATATTATAAAAGACATGACATGTAATGCACATGGTTTTTCAATTTGCTTCACGTAGTCTAATTGTTCTAGGTTCTTTCATTTTTCTAGGATAATTGTTTGGTGCTATTTGCCTAAAATCTAGTGAGAAATTATTGGATATGCATATTTGAGTGGTTAATTATGTATAGTTCGAGTGTCCCATGGGTTTTTCAACAAGTTGAATCCATTTCTACATTCAAAAATGCAATTTAAAGAACATAAAATTGTGATTTCATGTAGATTTATGTCGTCGATTTCCAATGAAAAGAGAAACAACGTAGAACCGTTAGACAACATTGATTTTCTTTGATGGCCCTCAAGACCATCTAGACCATCCTTCCCATCGTATGTGTGAACACGTATGTGTAAAAGAGTGGTTTGTCAATATGTATGTGTAAAAGAGTGGTTTATGAATATGTATGTGTAAAACATGGGTGTGAATATGTATGTGTAAAAGAGTGGTTTGTTGATTTATAAGTTACAATATTATAAATTGCATTCGTAATAAAGTTTTTTCTTTGGGGGGAGAGTCACTTTTAGAAGGTTGATTTAGTACTTTGTCTTTTTTGTGCAATGGTTGTTTTATTGTGGAGTGAGGGCCTATATAGGGTCACTATTGTTTCATCTTTAAGGCATAGGTACACCTCATGGAGCATGAGAGGAACTTCAACAACTATTTGGTAAAATGGATGAGATTCATGGTCATCAATTGGAAAATGAATTAATTAGTCTCAATCCCAATAATTTTGATATTATTCAAGATTTCATTTCCAAGTTCAAATCTCTTTGGCTTCAATTAAAAGATTGTAATATTGAGAAAATGATGAACAACTGATTTTGATGGTGCTCTTTGTGTTAGGTGAGTCCTACTCAATATTCGTTTCCCCATTTTATTCAACTCAAGATGTCTTGGGTTAGGTATTTGTAATTGCTACTTTTGATGATTTTGTTGAACAACTTGCTCATGATAATGATAAACTAATCCAAATGGGTGCTCTTTGCTCCAAAAATTCTAAGTCTCATGTTGTTGTAGTTAACTCATCTTCCAATTCAAAGATGAAATATAAAAAGGCATCTAAAAGGAAACCAACACAAAGTACAAAGGAGTGAAACTCTTCAAATTCATCACGCAAGCAAGATTTTAAAGGCGTGAAAAGTCCTCTTAAATGTACCTTTTGTGGAAATCAAGGTCATTCAAAATATCATTGCTCCTAGAAATTGGATGTCTTGTCTTCAAAAATGAAGAAAAACAATTTAAATGTCAATCCATCTTGTTCTAACAATGATACATGAAATGTTAAATATGTCTTTGCTAATGCAAGTTTCTCCTCACCTAAATGATTATGGAGCAACTCGTCACATGGATACACATAAGAATTTCTTTCCTTGAATTAATTCATGCAATATAGACCATATTTTTATGAGAAACTCTTCACCTTTGGATGTTCAAGGGAAAGGTTCCATTGAGATGACATATTGAATAATCAACAATATTCTATATATTCCCAATTTTTCAACTAATTTTCACTCAATTTATGAGATTGTGAATTCTGGTTTAAGGAAGACAATCTTGTTTACTCTTGATTTTGTGTTGTTTGTAAAATTGATAATCCTTGACAAATTGTTTCCATAGGGAAAGAACAAGGGTTTCACCTTATTGACCTGTATATTATCACATTCTTTCATTGATTAGGTAGGATCTCCACACAAGGATTCATTACTTTGCACACCATGGAGAAGATCAGTAAAATGATAATTGATGATAGGCGATAAAGTTTAAAATGAATGTTTAATGCTTTATATTGAAAAAATGATTAATATTTTTTAACATAATGTTCTCATGTATTTTTCATTTAATTTGTAAAAAGGAAATTAAAATTAAGTGTGAAAATCCACCTCACAAATTAATTTCCTAGTTTTAAGGGTAAATTAGTTTTGTGTGGGAATCCACCCCACAAATTAGTTTCCTAATTTTAAGAGGCATGAGTTGGTTTGAGATTCTTCTATCACAAGTGGTTTCCTAGTCTCAAGGGGAAGTTAAGGTTGGTTGAGATGCTTTCTCATTTTTGTTCTTGAGTTGTTATTAGATCCTAAACTTGTGGATCTTGTCTCTTTCAATTATGGAGAGAGGGAAACTATATAAATTCCTTATGTAAGAATTGTGGAGGGGGAGGCCCCTTTAGGCCCCTTTGAGAGAGATTTTCATTAAGAGGAATGTAGTCCTTCCAGGATTTGAAGAAATGTCACTTATGTGAGAGCCTAAGTTCTTTTTGTAAGAGAAGGTTTCTCTCAGTTTTATCCCTGTAAGGAGCATGTAACACATTTTGTAAGAAGGCTTCAACCCTTGGTAAAGGAAGGATAATAAAGTGATTTGTATTCCAAGTGGATCCGAAGATGTAGCCATAAAATTGTGGTGAACTCTGTTAACACATAAGTGTCAAGTTATATGTGTGAGTTTTGTTTGCATTCTTGCTTGATTAATTAGACTTTTAATTACATATATGCACATAATTATGAAAATTTTCTCACTTTAATATGAAATTGTTAATGATTATATTCTCTTATTCACATGTGATTAAGCGCCAGTACACGATCCTCTTCATATAATTTTTGTAGAGAAATATCTCACATAAATTCCCAGATCAAGTGGTATCAAAGCATGTCTCACCGGTTTTTCAGATTGTGAATATCATCATGGGGAAAGCAAAGAAGAAAGCATGACTTAATGAGCTTGAAGAAATCAACCAGACCATTCAAGCAGAGAACACTAAAATGATGAGGTCGCTTCAAGTATATAAAGAAGAAAAGAGAAAATTACGACTGTAACTACAAGCTATGGAGAAGCAAGTTTGGGAATGCTCCACTATAGGAGAAGCATAAAGTCCCTCCAAGATCAAGCCAACTTGTGGCCATGGCAGGTATACTAGTTATGGTTCTTTTCATCAAAATATTGATGGCTACACATATTTTTAGATAATAGATGATGGTCTCCAACCACTAGGGAACCAAGGTGGTTTCCTAGAATCCTCATATATAGCTTCATCCAACCAGGAGGAGAAGTTGGCCGAACTTCAAGAATGTGACCAAGTGTTACAAACATGAATGGGGGTAAATAATTCACCATGCTCGATTCCTTCCCTTATTAATGATTATATCTATTTTTGAGTTTTTGAAAATCAGACCTAGGGAGTTGGGTTGAATTTTCTAAGGAAGATGGGGTATAAAGGAGGAGGTCTTGGTATTGATGACCAAGGCATCATTCAACCACTCGAGGTTGAAGAAGGGCCCCGATATGTAATATTGGGGTATGGTGAAAGATAATGCTCAAAAGAAGAAGAAGAAGAGGATTCTTCAATCAAAGAGTTGAGATCATCACCAACACCATCTAAGAAAAATGATGGCACATCATTTTCTGAAAGTGATAGATCTAGCAAGAGATTTCATAGGAAATCAAAGTCTCCTCGAAATATTGGTGTGAGTGTTGCAACGCACTGGAAGAGGAAAACACCTTACAGTGAAGGAGAGAAGGACATGAAGTCACACACCTATTGAATTCAATTCCAAATGAGTGGTAATTGGATCAAGAAATGTTGGAAGCTTCTGTTTATTAATTGGGTTGGTTGTCATTGATGTCAACCCTTGAAGAAAGTTCGGTAGAGAATTCCGGTAGCACAAAGGTTTGGGTAATGGACTCAAGTTTGTTTGATGGATAATGGTATAAGTTTTGATATATTTGAAGGTAATACTATTCTAGATGGATAATACCTGTCATGTCATTTCCGGTGGTATGTGGAACGTCACATAACTCCTCATGTTTAGAGAGTTATGGCCATGTGAAGTTGGAGAACCCTCATGAGTCATCTAGGAGACCTACAAGGTCAAAGTAGTCAAAGTTTTTGCAAAGAAGAAATTATTTAAATAATAAAGTGAAGTGATGAGTGTACTATAAGTCAAAGAGGATGCAAAAGAAATTATTTAAATAATAAAGTTAATGGAGAAATCCCTAAAATAAGGAAAGTGGTTTAAGAGATTTTAGAAGGTAAATAATAAAGTGAAGTGATGAATGTACTATAAGTCAAAGTGAATACAAAAGAAATTATTTAAATAATAAATTTAATGGATAAATTACTAAGTGGACAAGTGGTTAGAAGTTGGTTAACCCTAAAATAAGGAAAGTGGGTTAAGATGGTTAAAAGGTAACCCCTTGAGGAAGCTACATGAAAGTATAAATAAGAGGCAAGGCTCTCTCATTTCAATCACACTTGAATATCATTGAATATATATTTTTGTGAAAGGTTATTTGGGCAGGTATTATTGATAGAGAAAAATTGCAGCATAAAAAGTGCGGCAAAAAATGTGTGGTAGGAAAACTGTGGCAGAAAAAGTGTGGTAGGAAAAGTGTGGCAAAAAAAGTGCAGGAGAAAAAGTGCAACAGAAAAATCGCAGTAGTAAAATCGTGGCAGAAAAAGTGCAGCAGAAACATCGCGGCCAAAAAAGTGTGACAGAAAAATCGCAGTAGAAAAAGTGTGGCAAAAAAATCACGGTAGAAAAAATGCAGCAGAAAAATCACGACATAAAACGTGCGGTAGAAAAATCGTGGGAGAAAAAGTGTGGCAAAAAAATCACGGCAACAAAATGGTTGGGGTCTATTGATGAGAGATATGGCACATCTTTTTTGAAGTTATTGGTATAGGTTATTTGGTGCAGGTTGATTGGTACAGGTTGATTGGTACAGGTTGTTACAGGGTATTGGTACAGGTTGGCAGTGATAAGTTAATAGTGGCATTGGTTGATTTAGTGAAAGTAACATGTTGTCTACATTTGAAATTTATATTTAAGGGCAGTTGGATGAGGCAAGGAAAGGTGGTTGTAGCCAGAGAATTAAGGGGGTTGTAGCCTCCTTCTAGTTGTAGCCAGAGAATTGGGGAGTTGGAGTTTCCCTCAGGTTGTAACCTGAGAAACTAGGGGGTTGGAGCATCATTCCAGTTGCAGCTGGAAAACAAAGAAAGTTGGTGCTTCTAATGAATTTAATTCTTCAAGACATATAAGAAAAATCATTATGTGGTTTTCTCCCTCTTTGGGTTTCCATGTAAAAACATTGGTGTACTGTGTATGTGTATGATTGCTCATTTGTTCATTTTTTATTTACTCTGCAATTATTGGATGATAATGCTACACTGATATAACACTTGCATTATATGGTTAAAAAAGATTAAATTTCTCTATTACTAATTCACCCCCCCTCTCAGTAATCCAACAATTGGTATCTGAGCCGGTTCCTTTAGGAAACAGTTTAAACACTAGAAGGAGATCATGGATTATTCTAAGAATCGAGTACCAATGTTTAATGGTCAGAATGGTTTTAAGTATGAGATGTGGAGCAGAAGGACGGAAATATTTTTACAGACACATGGACATTATATTTGGCTATCAGTTGTTACAGGTTATGAGAGTTCAAAAAGGGCAAAGACTGCAGCCAAGAAGGAATTGAAGAAGAATAACAAAATAACAATGGATTTCATCTGGGAAGGATTACCTAATCCGGTAAGAGAAAAGGTTGGCAAATGTTCATCAACCAAAGAACTTTGGGATAAGTTGTTAATCCCTAATATTGGCTCATTACCCCTTAATTGGGGTATATTAGATTAGTAATGTTATTTTATTTATGTCGGCTTTAGGCCATTAGTTGTAATTTAGATTAGTAAAGTTATTTTAATTATGTCGGCTTTAAGACATTATTTGTAATTATACCTCCTAGTCTCCTATATATACCAAGGAGACATTTTCATTTTGAATCATCTTGTACTTGAACATTTAAGTGGGGTAAAAGGAGGTTGCCCCCTCGAAGAGGCTTATTATCTGAAATTATATCTTTTTCAAGGCGTTGAGTACTTTTCTTGAGGTTTTTCTATGCTATATTGATGTTTGGTTCTTAACATATGGTATCAGAGCTGAAGGTCTTGGGGTTTCACTGCTACATCTGAGACACCGTGGCATTTTTGCTATAACTTTTTTTCTACAACGTTTCAGAAGGAACCGCTTGGAGGGTATTTAGTAGGCGGATCAAGACCCTGTCCTCCGGAGGCCATTTACAGAAATTAGTAAGGTACCTATGGTAAAAATTTTAGCTTCTGGTTCATCTTAAATTTGTAGATACACCTTGTGTAAGATAGGGTATCTGACTAGTCCTATTGACTAGCCTCAATAAGGTGTTCCAGGTAAAACAAGCATAACTTCTTGCTAGAGTATCCAAATTGAGTGGGACTGGTTGCATTGGATCGTGGACAGTCTGTAGTATTTTGGGTGCGAGTTTCATAATTTGATATCAATTATTTTGTGCGGGGCATTCTATGCAAGTGAGATCTCCTGGAAAGGCCAAAAATCGACAAGTTGTGAGGAAGTTACCGTAAATTCCACTTGGCACATCCAATTTTGATCAGACCTGTGGCATTACAGAGAAGAAATATCAGAGAACTACCTAAAAGAAAGTTTCATACACAGAAGGGCCGAAACTTGGGAGATAGAACAAAATAAATATTGTCTAGCAGAATCACCTCAAAATCAAAACTCAAAAGTGATATTTGGTCAACATGCCACCCAAAAAGGGACCTTCTACACCAAATAAGCCTCCAGAAAATCCTAATTGGACTCTTGATGAAGGTGAAGAAATGCGTAGGGATATAAATGATTTACAAAATAAGACAATAACCAAAGATGAACTACAAGAGATAAGGGATTCATTGGAAGCTAAGTTGGATACTAAGACGGATTCAATGGAAGCTAAGATGGATTCAATGGAAGCTAAGATCATGGAAGTAATGAAAAATTTTGTAATAGAGAAGACACCCAAAAGTGAAAATGCATCCCATGAAATTCATGATGAGGACACAAGGAAGGTTAATCAAGAATGGAGAAACTCCAACTTTGGTTTGAAGACCAACCACGTTCCTAAGATTGATATGAGGAAGTTTGATGGAAAGGACCCAATCACATGGATACTTCAGATGGAGCAATTCTTTGATCTCCATAATGTGCCACATACACAAAAGGTACGAATT
>ML784148.1:69914-144950 GCA_009831015.1 Picea engelmannii | reverse complement strand
GGCCATTAGTTGTAATTTAGATTAGTAATGTTATTTTAATTATGTCGGCTTTAAGACATTATTTGTAATTATACCTCCTAGTCTCCTATATATACCAAGGAGACATTTTCATTTTGAATCATCTTGTACTTGAACATTTAAGTGGGGTAAAAGGAGGTTACCCCCTCGAAGAGGCTTATTATCTAAAATTATATCTTTTTCAAGGCGTTGAGTACTTTTCCTGAGGTTTTTCTATGCTATATTGATGTTTGGTTCTTAACATAAGTTACATGACATATATTCTTCACCCATCGCAGATTCCGAAAATGCCAAAGAAGATGCAGATACAGATCAAGAAGAATTATGTTCACCGTGTCAAACAGATTCAAAAGATGAAGAGTACATAATCACCGGAGAATTGATTAGTGATTTAGATGAACTAAGAGAAGAAAAAAAGTCACTCAAGAAAGAATTAATGAAACAAAAGGAAAGTGTTCAGATTTTTGAAGAAGCCCAACAGATCATTGAGAACTTAAGAACTTAGCTAGAAGAAGCTAGAAAGATCAAAGAAAATCTTGAATATCAAAAGAAGTATTTGGAAGCCAACATAGAAGCACATAAGGAACAAGCAAAAATGAGAGAGAAGATATTGACAGATCATCTTAAGGAAAGAACTAATGATCTAAACCAGCTTGAAGAAGAGAAAAGAACCGAACAAGTTATGAAGTCTCAGATAATGAAGAAAGAAGAAGAGGTTGAGAAGCTTGAAGAAGAAGTTGTCACATTGAGAAGTAAAATCGTCAAGCTCAACAAGAACGTTGAAGAGACAGAAACATCCACATCAGTTATAGAGAATGAAGAGAAGCACTCTAGGTTACTAGAAAAGAAGAATGAAGAAAATAGAAAGAGTTATGCAGAATTACTCAAAGGAAGGAATCATGGTCAACCAAAATCTAAGAAAACTATTGAAGATATATCTTCAAGAATACCATACATGTTCAAGCCACAAAGAAGCTTCGATCATGACCATGATCATTCAAGGAAAAAATTCAGAAGAACTATGCCACAAAGAAGATCATTCACTCCCAGGTATGCAAATTTCTTTTATGGTCATTGTTTTTATTGTACTGACTTTGGACATAAGGTTGCAGATTGTAGGGATTATAAAAGAAATGTTCAAGCGATAAATGCCTATGTGGCCCCATGTAAAATAGAATGTTACAAATGTCATAACTATGGACACATAGATAGTGATTGTAGAAGCATGATCGATACTTACATGAAAGAGAACACTGATATTAGATGTAAGAAAGTGCGGATAAGAAATCATGAAGAACAGGTGAATAAATACCAGGTCCTAGAGATCGGAAGATTGGAAATAAAAGAAGATGAAGAAAATTCTATAGAGAAAAAGAAATATGTCAGATACAAAAAGGTTTGGAAAATAACTGAAAGAGAAGAAGGACAGGTAAATAAGGAATAGGTTCAAGAGATTGTACTTTTAGGCATTGTAGTGAAAGATGAATCCACAGACAGAAATAAAGAAGTCAGAGCTCAGAGAGATGATGAATCTACCAATGAAGATGTTGATGAATATACCAATGAAGATGATGATGAATACACATCAGAGAATAAATTGTTCTGAGCCATCCGACTTAGAGACTCCAAGGTAATATGAATATTATACAGGGGGAGTCTATGCGATAGCTGTGATAGACCAAATAACCATCCTTCGAACAACTTGTAGAGTTTGAGAAGACAGATCCAAAGTAGTCAGTTAGCAAAGGTACATTTTGATGGATTAATCAAGATTTCATGATAGTATAGTGATAAAGGGGTCCTCATTATGGACAATTGCGTAAGTAGAGTCTTAGAAAGTATGGACGAGAGCATGGATTCATAGATTGGTTCAAAGAGTGGTTCAGAGACAAAGGAAGATTATCATAATGGATGATAATTACACAAGAAATGGCTCGAACAATGCTAATGGATTACCAATTGACAGATTGTTTTGGACACATGCAGTGCATACAACATTTCACATTCAAAATAGAGTAATTCTCAGAAACAACATTGAAAAAACTCCCTACGAGCTATGGAAAGGAAGACCAACAAATGTGAAGCACTTCAGAGTACTTGGAAGAAAATGCTACATCAAAAGAGAATATGGAAGAATGGGAAAGTTTGAATCTCATGTGGACAAAGGAGTACTTGTTGGTTACTCAAGTACAAGGAAATCATACAAGTGTTACAATTTGAGGTTGAACAAAGTTGTGAAAATAATCAATGTAACAATTGATGAAACAAGTGGACATGAATTAAAGGAAGAAGAAAATGAATCAATGGAACAACTTTACGAAGAAGAAGAAGAAGAAGAAGAAGAAGAAGAAGTAAAAGGTGAATATGAAGAGGATTAGACATAAGTAGAAGATAAAGTTCAATAAGTGCCTTCAAAGACACCTAGAAAACGAGTACAGAAGAATCATCCTTTAGATCAGATTATTGGAAACAAAGATGCAGGAGTTGAGACTAGAATAAAAATCAGTTCACCGAAACAAACACACCTAGCACTCTCATCTATGATTGAACCAAAAAGTTTTGAAGAGGCCAACAAGGATGAATTTTGGAATAAGGCCACGGATGAAGAATTGGATCAAATAGAGAAGAATGACACTTGGGAATTGGTTCCAAGACCAAATAATAAGAATGTGATTGGCACAAAGTGGGTATTCATAAATAAATTGAATGAAGATGGACATGTTACAAGGAACAAAACTAGATTGGTATGTAAAGGATATACACAGGTTGAAGGAATTGACTTTGAAGAAACATTTTCTCCATTTTCCAGAATGGAAGCAATCCGATTGCTCCTAGATTATGCATAGTCCAAGAATATTAAAGTGTATCGAATGGACGTGAAATCATCTTTTCTAAATGGAGAACTTGAAGAAGAATTCTACATTGAACAACTAGAAGGATTTCAGTTGTTGGAGAACATAGATAATGTGTGTAATTGAAGAAGGCCTTGTAAGGTCTAAAACAGGCTCCTAGAGCATGGTACTCTAGACTTGATAAATATCTACAACAGGCAGGGTTCAGAAAAGGAAGTGCAAACAACAACTTCTACATCAAGCTAACTCAATATAGTATTTTATAAATCAAAGTTTATGTTGATGATATTATTTTTGGAAGTACTGATGACAAGTTAAGCCAGAAATTTGCAAAGGATATGCATAATTAATTTGAAATGTCATTACTTGGAGAACTATCCTTCTTTCTGGGTCTTCATATACATCAAAGAAACCAAGTAATTTTTATTTATCAAACTAAGTATATCAGAGAAATGCTAAAGAGGTTCAGAATGGAAGATTGCAAACCAGCTACCACTTCTATGCAAACCAATTGCAAGTTGAGAAAAGATGATGATTCAAAGTCTACAGGCCAGAGGCAATACATGTCAATGATGGGTGGCTTACTATATGTGACAACATCCAGAATAGATGTAATGCATGTAGTTGGATAGGTGGCACGATTTCAAGTAGAACCAAAGGAATCACATGTATTAACAATGAAGAGTATTTTCATATATCTCAAAGGAACATAAGAGTTTGGATTATGGTATCCAAAAAGAAAGGATCTATCACTTATTGCGTACACAGATGCAGATTGGTTAGGTTGCATTGAGGACCGACGAAGCACAAGTGGAACAACATTCCACTTGGGTGAGTGTTTAGTATCATGGTTAATAAAGAAACAATCATCAATATCCTTATCTACAACCGAGGAAGAGTATATTGCAATAGCAACATGTTGTACACATGTTCTATGGATGAAACAAACTCTAACATATATACAGGTTAGGTATGATGAGCCCATTCCAATCTATTGTGGTAATACAAGTACCATTAGTATCTCAAAGAACCCAGTGATTCACTCCAAGAAAAATCACATTCCAATAAAGTATCACTTTCTACCGGAACATGTTTTAGAGAAGAACATCAGAGTTGAATATGTGGGAACAAAATAACAAGTGGAAGACATATTTACAAAACCGCTTCCATGGGAATCCTTTGAGTATATTCACCAGAGACTTGGAGTAATTTCTACTCCAAAATTAATGCTTTTGAATGCTTATCTTATATGTCTTATATTTACACAAGGAAGCACCATAAAGAGGACAGTTCAGGTCAGGAGATTGGTTTTAGGAAGAGTTCAGTTAGGGGGAGTATCCCCAAGGACAGTTCAGTTAGGGGGAGCAGCCCCAGATGGAAATATAGCTTTTCCATTGATGACAAAGCGGGGGAGATTTATCAAATGCAGAACACAGAGGTATGGTTCCAGGGGAAACGATGGTCACAGGGGGAGCATGAGTGATATGACTTCAGTATAGTATGACATGAATTCAGTATTGCATTAGAGTGTTTCCATCAATGCCAAAGGGGGATATTTTTGATTAATTGGGTTGGTTATCATTGATCTCAACCATTGAATAAAGTTTGGTATCGAATTATGGTAGCACAAAGGTTTGGGTAATGGACCCAAGTTTGTTTGATGGATAATTGTATGAGTTTTGATATAATTGTAGGTAAGACTATTCTATATGGATAGTAAATTTCATGCCATTTCCAGTCATATGTGGAATGTCACATAACTCCTCACAGTTAGAGACTTATGGCAATGTGAAGTTGGAGAACCCTCATGAGTCATCTAAGAGACCTAAAAGTTCAAAGTAGTCAAAGTTTTTGCAAAGAATAAATTATTTAAATAATAAAGTGAAGTGATGAGTGTACTATAAGTCAAAGAGCATGCAAAAGAAATTATTTAAATAATAGAGTTAATGGAGAACTCCCTAAAATAAGGAAATTGGTTTAATAAATTGTAGAAAGTAAATAATAAAGTGAAGTGATGATTGTACTATAAGTCAAAGTGGATACAAAAGAAATTATTTAAATAATAAAGTTAATGGAGAAATTACTAAGTGGACAAGTGGTTAGAAGTTGCTTAACCCTAAAATAAGGAAAGTGGGTTAAGATGGTTAAAAGGTAACCCCTTGAGGAAGCTACATGAAAGTATAAATAAGAGGCAAGACTCTCTCATTTCAATCACACTTGAATATCATTGAATATCTATTTTTGTGAAAGGTTATTTGGGCAAGTATTATTGATGGAGAAAAATTGTAGCAGAAAAAGTGTGGAAGGAAAAGTGCGGCAGGAAAACTGCAGCAGAAAAATTGTGGCAGAAAAAGTGCAACAAAAAAATCACGGTAGAAAAAGTGCAGAAAAAACATCGAGACAAAAAAAGTGCGACAGAAAAATCTTGGCAGAAAAAGTGCGGCAGAAAAAGTATTGTAGAAAAATCGCAGAAGAAAAAATGCGGCAGAAAACGTGCAGTAGAAAAATCGCTGCAGAAAAAAATGCCGCAACAACATGGTTGGGGTCTATTTATGAGAGATATGGCACATCTTGTTTGAGGTTATTGGTATAGTTTGTTTGGTTTAGGTTGATTGGTACAGGTTGTTACAGGTTATTGGTACACATTGACAGTGACAGGTTAACAGTGGCATTGGTTGATTCAGTGACAATTACATGTTTTCTACATTTGGCATTTATATTTCAGGGCGGTTGGACGGGGCAAGGATAGGTGGTTGTAGCCACCTTCTAGTTGTATCCGAAGAACTTAGGGGGTTGTAGCCTCATTCTGGTTTTAGCCAGAGAATTGGGGAGCTGGAGCTTCTCTCATGTTGTAACTAGAGAAACTAGGGGGTTGGAGCCTCATTTCAGTTGCAGCTGGAAAACAAAGGAAGTTGGTGCTTTCAATGAATGCAATTCTTCAAGACATATAAGAAAAAACATTATGTGGTTTTCTCTCTCTTTGGGTTTCCACGTAAAAACATTGGTGTACTGTGTATGTGTATGATTGATCATTTATTCATTGTTTATTTACTCTACAATTATTGGATGATAATGCCACATTGATATAAAACTTGCATTATATGGCTAAAAAATATTAAATTTCTCTATTATTGATTCACCCCCCCTCTCAGTAATCCAACAGCTTCATTGTACACCAAGCAAGAATCCCTTACAAGAGCCTATGCAGTTGGAGGCTTGAAACAAGTGGATCCTCCTCAGTAAAGAAAAAAATGGCCAAAAATAAAAGTTCCTATAATTTTATGAAAACAATACCAAGTTGAAGAGCTCGTTGAGATATTTCCAACGATGCAAACGACACCTCAAATGGACTCTAGATGAAAAAGTTATGGCCATCTGAAATTTTCGGCAAACAAGCAAATCTAGAAAAGTCTGTACAGTGTTGAAATCAGTGTAAAATCAACATGTTGATGTGGAAACACAAGAGGATACCACTTTTCATACATTTTTGTCACTTTTAGGAGTCCATGTGGCCTAGAAAAATGTGCCATGTGGAAGTTGCACAAACGCCATGTGGAAGTACGGACACTGATGTGTTGGATGACATGGTTGTATGGTGATGACATCAACAGAGTGACTGGACCATATGGAATTTTGATGTGCCAGAACAATGTTGACGCAACAAGTGATGTGTCGACTGATTGGGTAGTATGATGATGATGTTAGCAAGTCCAAGTCAAGGTGGTAGTACGATGATGATGTCAATAGGGTGACTGGGAAGTATGGTGGAGGATGTGAGAACACAAGAGGTTTCCACATGTCAGTTGGATTTGTCCTTTTTAGGGTCCAAATGGATCGATAAATTGAGCCATGTGTCATTCGTACGAATGACATGGAAGTACGACGATGACGTGGTAGAGTGATGTGGCATTGACTAGGTGGCCGATGTGGTGTTACCACAAGTATTGAATGGACTGATGATAGGGAATCGTATGTTGACGGATTAAGCATGTGACACTGATTGTACAAGTGATTGGGCTCCACGTGGTTCAATCATAAGCTGCCACATGGTATCTTGGAAAATTTCCAATGAAGGCTAGAATCCAAAATTAAAAAAATTAAACGACCACTGGGTCGGCTGGTGTCGGACCCAATGACCAACAAACGATGACCGAAACGTTAATATTGGTGGGATGTTATAGTTTCAAAACTATATTTAAACAACACATAACCATATGGCATATCAGGAGGCTGTGGGTTTGATCCCGATACCTCCCCTAAACTTAGCAAACCCTCTAACCAACACACCAAACAGGCGTTTGGTAATCTGCCCAAATAATTAATTAAACCCCATATTCTTCCATCCGTGGGAGGAGGGTATGTGCACGACAAATTTTGGCATGATTTTCAATGCAAGTTTGCAATTAATGCAGTGGGTATAGACTATTCTTTGGCATGTATTTCGATATAGATAGTCGAGGACGAGCCTAGAAGTGACAATCACAAAATTTGACGAAATTATAGTCATTTTTGCACAATTTCTTGCCACAAATCCACTGGTACAATCAAAATTTGTATTTGAGAAACGCAAATTGAAGGCTATGGTCAAGCCCATGTCTTCTTGGCACATTTTTCGAGGCATAGTTGTGCCTTTCAGAACAGGTCAAGTTTATAGTCAAAAGTTGCAAAATGATGAAACAAACCTGTTGGTGTTGGGTTGTTGATATTTGAGCAGTCGGTCAAGTGCCTTCGCATGAAAACCAATGTAAGTTTCATGCATTTATGATTTTTGCCTCTTTTTGGAAATTGCAAGAGGATGAATGTATGTTGTGGATTCTGGTGATCTTTGAGTGTTGCAGCAAGGCAGGGAGATCTAAATTATTGTAGTAAATTCATTGTTTTATCCTTACATGCAAACCGGGATGGCGCGATAAGAGGCCATTTTGACACTTTGATAGAAAGTAGTCATGTTTATAGCCAAAAGTCTTAAAATTTCGAGATGAGTGTGATGATGATGGAATTTTCCTTATTTATTATGTTTCACATGTTTGTAATGGGGGGTTTAAAAACCATAGAGTTTACCACTAATGCACATTTGGGAGTATTTTCCTTAACGCTAATGTTGCCCTGAAATTGATGTAAAGGGTTGTGAGTAGCCAGTCTTAAGTGATGATGAGTGTGAAGGAATTTATTCTGTGCCTAAGCCTTGTTGGAAACATTGTAATGGGTCTTGTAGCCATTGTTGAGTGAGAGGCATTGTTTTTCCTAGGCTTGTTTTGACAACATTGCAATGGGTCTTATATACACTATTGAGTGAGAGGCATTATTTTTCCTAAGGCCTATCTTGAAAATCATTGTAAATTTCCCCATGAGTGTTTTATAAACTATTGGAAAGTGTGGTACTGCTTTAAAAAGTTTCAATTCATGTATTTTCAGCTACATATTTTCATTGATGCAAGTGTTGGCATCAACATCCTCATTCCAAAGTACAAAGGTGAAGGAAAAGAAGGCTACAACCTTTAAGAGACATTTTCTATGCAGATAAAGGAATCAACTACAAATTTGCATTGATGCAAGTGTTGGCATTGGAATCCTCATTCCGAAGTACAAAGGTGATAGAGAAGAAGGATGTGGCCTTTCAAAGAAATTTGTTTCATGCACATCAGGGAATCAACAACTGATTTGCATTGATGCAAGTGTCAGCATTAACATCCTCATTCTGAGGTACAAAGGTGAAGGAGAAGAAGGGTGTGGCTTGTCAGAGACATTTTTTTATGCAGATCGAGTAGTGGTGAAGTTCATCATGGAGTGTAAAACTCTTCCTAGAAGTTGGCTACAGTGATTCAAGTCACGATTTCTCTCTATACTTTTGGAGCACCAAAAGTGATTTTTTTGGGGAGGTATGATCCAAAAGATATCCAGCCAAGGATTCATTGATTTTCACACCATGAAGAATATTAGTAAAATAATAATTGATGATAGGTGACAAATTTTAAAAGGAATGTTTAATGCTTCATATTGTAAAAATGATTAATATTTTTTAGCATAATGTTCTCATGTATTTTTCATTTAATTTGTAAAAAGGAAATTAAAATTAAGTGTGAGGATCGACCTCACAAATTAGTTTCTTAGTTTTAAAGGAAAATTATTTTTGTGTGAGAACCCACTTAACAAATTAGTTTCCTAATTTTAAGAGGAAGTTGGGAGTCTCATGAGTTGGTTTGGGATTCTTCCTCACTTTATCACAAGTGGTTTCCTAGTCTCAAGGGGAAGTTAAGGCCGGTTAAGATGCTTTCTCATTTTTTCCCTTGAGTTATTATTAGATCCTAAAATTGTGGATCTTTTCTCCTTGAACTATGGAGAGAGGGAAACTATATAAATTCATTATGTAAGAATTATGGAAGGGGAAGCCCCTTTGAGAGAGATTTGTATTGAGAGGAATGTAGTCCTTTTGGTGTTTGAAAAAATGTCATTTAGGTGAGAAAGTAATTTCTTTGTGTAACAGAAGGTTGCTTTGGGTTTCATCCTTGTAAGGAGCATGTAAAACATTTTGTGAGAAGGTTTCATCCCTTAATAAAGGAAGGATAATAAAGTGATTTGTATTCCAAGTGGATTAGGAGATGTAGCCAGAAAATTCTAGTGAACTCAGTTTACACATCAGTGTCAAGTTATACGTGTGAGTTTTTTTTTTTCATTCTCGCTTGATTAAGTAGAGTTTTAATTACACATATGCACATAATTATGACAATTCACTCACGTTCATATACAATTCTTAATGATTACCTGCCCCTGTTCACATGTGATTAATCATTAGTAAAAGATCCTCATCGCAGAAATTATGTAGAGAAAGATCTCACAGAAATTCCCAAATCATTTATAAAGAGGGTTTTTTAGTTATAAAACAAAGTCAATATATTGTAGGTATGGGGGGGGTATGTAAGGTACATGGGGGGTTTATAGGTATTGAGGGGTATAAAAAGGAGTATTTGGTAAAAATAAAGGATATCTATTAAAAAAAAAAAAATAGTTTTTTTTATTTTATTTGGAAAATGTGTTTGGAGGGGGGTTAAGCAAAAGGATTTGGAGAGGTATTTATCAATATCTAGTGAAATTAGGGGTATTCTTTAATATACCATGAACAAATGTGACATATCATAAGTTCATTGAGTGGAGACTTTATGAGGGAAAGTGGATCATCATTCATACTTGTACTCATTTTATCATTCTATGTTAGAGTCCCCTACTTATGTATTACTCCCCCACTCACATGAGTTAAGTAAATTATGACATGAGCAATTTGGTCAGTTAATCTATCACTATCTTCAATAACTAAGTTAGAAAAATATGTTCATTGATATTTTTCCTATCTCACTTTTTATGGTTTTTGTATTGGGTGTGTTATTGGAAAGAATCCTCAAGATACTTTTGATAAACGAAAATATTCGATATCTTTTGAAGTCAGTCAATGTGTTCACAGTAATATTTCACACCTTTTTCCTACCTTGGATTTTGAAAAGGCCCACTATTTGGTTATGTTCATTGTTAACTTCTACAAGTGAACTTAGGTCTACTTTATAAAGAAAAAATGTGAGGCTTTTGACATTTTTATTATGTTCAAATCCTTAGTTGAAAATCAATCTAGAAAGTCTATCAAATGTTTGGAAATAGATAATGGTGGTGAATATGTCAACCATATATTTGAAGACTATTGTGCCATTGAAAGTATTTAACTGCAACATAATGTGCCCTAATGTCCACAATGAAATGATGTTTTTGAAAGGAAGTTGTACCTTGAAGGAGATGGAAAATTTCATGATCCATTCTAGAGGTCTTATCCCACAGTTTTGGGATAAAGCTATCAATTGTTCCAACTATGTTCAAATTGCACACCTCACAAAGTTGTCCAAGGGGTGACCCTAGAAGAAGCTTGGAATGGATGGAAACATTCTATTAGAAATATTACAGTCTTTGGGTGTAATGTTTGGGTCCACATCCCCAAATAAAAGCACAATAAAATGCACACACAAAGTAATACTTGCATCTTTATTAGATACCAGAAAGATGTTAAAGGGTATATATTGATTCATCCCAAATAACATGAGTTGATCATCTAAATGAGTGTTTGATTTAATGGGAATCATCCTCAACATCTTGCATCTTCCTATGATTTTCCTTCTTTTGTGTTGACTTTTCATGCTAATGATAACTCTCTCAAAGGAAAACATGATAAAATTCATCCACCACTTCCTAAGTGGAGTCAAAGAAGAACCAGGTCTTTCGTTTAAAGGACTCCTTGAGTATTTGTGGCTACTACTTTAAATCCAAAGGATTTTCATAAGGACCATGGTATTGTGGAGTGGGACACAACCATAGAAGATGAGTATCATTCCTTATTATAAAATAACACTTAGGGCTTGGTCCCTCTTGCAAAAGGTAGAAAATTGGGTTGGTGTAAGTGGATATATCGAATCTAAGTATGGGCATATTGAACTAAGTATGTGGAAAACTGTACCATAGAAAAGTATAAGGCTCGATTACTTGCTAATTTGTTTTCTCAGGTTAAGGGCATTGACTATCCTAAAACCTTTTCACCTATGACTAAAATGAATTATACTCACCTTATTATCTCTAGATGTATTTTTAAGGTGTATTTATTCATGGATATTTATAGGAAGATATGTACATGGAGCATTTTCCTATTTTTATCCAGGACTCTTCACTTGTGTGAAAAATTAAAAATTCCTTCTACGGTCTCAAACAAGCCCCTAGTGCTTCGTATTGGAAGATGGATTGTTTTATTTTCTCTTTAGTATTTTCTCCTTCCACTTTAATTCAAATGTCTATATTTTGCAGCAAGATGATGAATTTCTCCACCTTGTTCTCTGTGTGGATGATCACATTCTCACTAGGAGTTCACCTACCTATTGATAATGTGAAACAAACTCTTCATCAACAATTTTAAATGATATACTTAGGTATTGTTCACTAGTTTCTTGGATTATAGATCACATAATCTGCATCTGAGATATGTCTCTCTCAACCCAAGTATGCCTCAGATCTCTTAAGAAGATTTCACATGTTAGATTGTAAATTTTCACCCATGCCATTTTGTTAGGAATCAAGTTGTCATCCAAGTGTTGGCCACTCCTTTGGCTGATGCTACTTTCTATTGTCTTGTTGGTATCCTCTTGTACTTGACTCATATTCGTCTTGATATCTCCTATGAAACTGCGTTGGTTTCCCAGTTCATGCAGGAACCACATGAGATTCATTGGAAAGCCACAAAGAGATTTATTTGCTACATTATAGGGACAAACACATGTGGTAATTAGTATTATTCCAATGGTAAGGGAAATTTAGTGGGTTATAATAAATCTGATTAGGCTCGTGATCTCGATGACCAGAATTTCACCTTTAGCTATGTCTTCCATTTTCGCTCTAGTCCCATTGTTTGGTCCATCAAGAAGCAAGATACCATCACCCTTTCTTCTTCAAAATCAAAGTACCAAGGTGTTGTTAATGCTATCACCATGTCTATTTGGATTCAAAATATTTTTTCCCAGTTTAGTTTTTAGTAGCTGTAAGATACTCTAATTTGGTGTGATAGTTAGAGTGTTATCCATATTTCTAGGGAGACAATAGAGTATCAATGCAACAAGAATATATAATTATACATGCATTACATCCAAAAATTGATTCATGATAGGACTATTGATTTGTAGTATTGTCACTCTTAGTTGCACGTTGTTAACATCTTCACCAAACCCTTGACAACGAACTAATATGTCTAGGTTCATACCTTGCTTGGAGTATGAAGATGGACATATCATGGGGGGTGGGGGGTAGTCTCAATCTCCCTTCCTTTTTTGTCTATTGTTATATGCATTTTTTACATGGGGACCTATCATGTCCTAGTAGTTGAGACCCATATTTTAGATTTAGCCTCCCTTTTTATGCTTCCCTAAGTTTCACTTAATGGGGGGTGTCAGAGTACTGACATGCATGCATATATGAAAATAAGACTCCATAAACTTAATACACAATGAAGAACAAATAATGATCATTTATGATTCATTGAGAGAGAGAGAAGCGCATTTTATAGGAAAGCCTTATCATGGTTACACTAGAAAAAGATGAAGTGAAAGAAAACTACTAAGTATAACAATAGGAAAATATGAGGCTTTTCTTTATTAACCATTATAATAGAAAAAATTAAAACAAGATAAATATACTAATTTTTTTTTATAGAAATTTCATCCTCATCCTGAGTTGGCGAAGGAAGGAATGCCCCTTCCTGGTAGCCCAATTCCTCCTGGTTAAACCAGAAAGAGTCCCCACTTTCTGCCTCTTGGTTTTAAGTTTGAGAGGATTTTGGATGGAGTGCAAAATGCCATTGCTGCTCAAAAGATGTAGTGATTCTAGAATAGAAAGTATTGTCGATGTTGCAAAGACTAGGAGGGTGGAGACACTTAGCTTCCCAGTGAGTGCAGTTGAAACTAAAAGGATGGAGGAACCTCGACGTTAAATTTTATGCCTCGTAGATGAGGAGGGTGGAGACACCTCGCTGCCCCAAAGAGAAAGAGAACCCTTGTGAACTAGTGAAGAGGAACCTCTAGAGCAAGATGGTGGGTGCTACAAAATAAGTATTGTGTTGTTGTGAAGCTATGAAGAAGTGGTTCTGACGGCTGCAAAAATGAAACTGAAACCAAAAATGTTGAAAGGGAAAAAAAAGTGAAAGAAATATCAGATCAGGTAGAGGAGTGAACTACTCTGATACCAATTGATTTGCATGCATATATGAAAATTGGACTCCATAAACTCAATACACAATGAAGAACAAATAATGATAATTTATTATTCATTGAGTGAGACAAGAGCGCCTTTTATAGGAAATCCTTCTCATGGTTACACTAGAAAAAGCTAAATTGAAAGAAAAATACTAAGTATTACAATAGGAAAATTCGAGGCTATTCTTTTTTAACCGTTATAATATAAAAAATTAAAAGAAGATAAATATACTAAATATTTGTTATAAAACTTTCATCCTCATTCTGAATTGGTGAAGGAAGGCATGCCCCCTTCCTGGTAGCCCATGTACACACATGGTTATAAGTTAAATAGGATAAATCACTAAATGATTAGTCAATATACCTGCTAAGTAACCTTATTAAATGTTGGATTCCTCTTAGTTTTCTATAAAGAGAGGGCCTCCCCTTGTATTTCTTAGCAAAAAATTTAATGGGTGACATGATTAGGCTTATTCTTTCCATTGCCTTTGATTCCTTGTTGATTTTTTATTGTTCTATTGTCTGTATGGAGTTTGAGCGCATTATGATCCTACTGTATGTGGTTTGATTTGACACCTACTCCTCTATTATCTCTTTTATTGACTTCCCTCAAGCTTCTACTAACATAGGGTCTAGATGCGAGTAGGGTTTCTACCTCATTTGCTACAACATGGCCATCACGGTTAGAGTTCCAGGGCAAAGGTGATTTTTGGTCTTGCTTCTGTGAACATTGTTAGCACCATGATTTTTGTAGCTAGAGTAAGAGGTTTGTCCAAATTGTTTTCAAAAGTCATGCCATGATCTTGGGAAAAATCAAGACATTCTTAGATGAGTCATAGTTAGTGCGTCAAAGTTTATGAGGTCAGTGACCAAATAAATAATGGCTTGAAATGTCAAGAAAGGGGTTTAGCCATAAGTTGGTTTAAAGGGTGTATTTTCCTTTTCATAACACACTACCACAAAGGCAATAAATTCAAGAGTGTAAGTTTCGTCATGTTTAAGTTGTAAAGGTCTACTTTCCTAAGTCTCAAGTCATGTTGAAAAGTGGGAAATTATGTACCAAGGTCGAATCAAGTGGTTAGGATGAATGTCATGTCAGAAGATATTATGGTTCGTCATTACCTAATCATGATGTTAGAAAAGGGAAAAATCATGACACTCCATATCATTTGTACCACTGCAAACTTCAAAGGTGTACCCGTTGTGCAAGTTCGTTGCACAATATTTAACTTGCCTTAAAACATCTTGTCGCTATGGATATTTTGTCTCTTTTCATAATTTTGTTCCTTATCCATTCGAGCATAAATATTGGCCACCTTTATTTTTTCTCCATCACCTTCAAGACTTGTGCATCGTCCATAGCCTTTCTAACAAGATCTGAAGCCCTCTGCTATGTAGATATTTTGTGTTGCAAGTCACTACATAAATCTACCACTCTATTTTTGTTGTGTATCCTCCATTTCTTTCAATCATCGTTCAAGAGATTTTCTTGGAGCCCATTGCAAATTAGATTTTGGAATGAGTTTGTTTTTCACACAATCAACTTTCTTTCTTTTGAGCTAAATTCTTACTACCTACTCATGCACCAATTTTTCCGTTGTTGTTTATTTCAGCATCGAGTTTTCTGCTGCGCCGAAGTTTTCCATTGTTGTTTATTTCTGCACCGAATTTTCCGCTATGTCGAATTTTTCCATTGCTATTTATTTCTGCGTCGAGTTTTCAGTTGCGTCGATTTTCCTCCTGCTGATGTTTTTGCTGCGTGGAGTTTCATGCTGCTACCTTTTCCTGCACACCATGCAAAAGTCATTATTATCATTCTCTACGTAGAGGTTATTTTTCTAGTTTGTTGCCATAGGTTATTGTTCTCTTTTTCACTGCACAGAGGCTATTACAATCTATTGTTGCACACCTGCAATTGACATATATCAACATCATGACAACTCCTCAACGAAAAAGAAAGAATGCAAGAAGCAGGAAAGTCATGAGGTTTGAGCCACATAATTTACAGTTAGTAAACACAAACCTGACGATCACATTGTCCTTTGAGCAAGCCAGATGCATAATATTTTGTGAAAAGGTTCTAGGGTATAATGCATAGCTAACCAAATAGTTTTCTCTTAACTTTAATGGTGTCAGTGAAACTATTGCAAGGATCACTCTCCAAGTGTTAGAGGAAACCATATTAGCTATGATTGTAATACCCCTAGGCCAAACCCAATTTTAATGTAAATTCAAATGTACTTAAGCTGGATACCGTGTGCAACAACATAAGTGTGCACGATTTTGAGGCCAAGGATCCTTTGTGTATATGTTGTGTTTTATAGGCTGGTGAGCTAGGTTTGGGATGATTAGGCCGGAGAGCCTAGATGTTAAAGGCTAGTGAGCCTTTTTTTTATATATGTCTCATCATTAATATAAAATACATCGTTGCGCACATACCGACCATGATAAAATAGTATGGGAGACTAAACTCCACTAGTTAGGGAATGGGGGGGGATAAAAGTTAAGAAAAAGGGGCTAATCTAGGGAGCTTAAGCCAAAAATGAATATTATATTAATATTTCTTAAGTATAAGGTATGGATAACTATTTTATCCTAAGTTCAAAAGTTGGGGACAAGTGGGCCAAAGTAGATCCCAACATGACAAGTGTCAAGTTGGGGACATGCATACATATTGTTTGGACTTAGTTCATTTTCTAGGATTCCTTCCATCATGCAGTCATCGATTTATCCATACCATGATCTTTCACTCACGCAGTTAGCTATCCTCCATACTATCCTGTCATTGTATCTGAACCTGTATCCATAGCCATACTGGTTGGTGTAGTTGGTTAGATTGGGAGTTGGAATGAAGAAGCGGGTTGTCAGGCCCGTGGGATATTGAAGAGGTGGGTTGTCAGGCCCGTGAGAAATATCTCTGGGTGGGAGAATTTTTGGGAATTGATTTCCTGAATGTGTTAAACTGCAAGTACAGGGCTCTGAGACTTCCTATTCGGACTATTGTTGAAGCCCAGAAAGGAAGTGGGGCAGCTGAAGGATTTTTGAGCAGAGAAGGGGCACGTTTCATGGGGTGGGACAAGCATGTGGGGAATGAGGGACTGTAGAATTTTAGTTTGAGTTGGCACCTGTCACATAGTCTTTCCTATTGTCTGAGATAGTCAGCCTGATTAGGAATCCCTTTACCTAGGTGGAGTTTAGTCCCATCTCAAGGGTGACCCACTGCTGAGAGTGATGAGAAGTGTGGTCTAAGGCTGGAGGTTCATGAAAAGTATGCATGCAGTTGGTGATATTATTACCAAGATAAGTGTCAATTGTATGATAAATTTACATGCTGCATTATTATTTACATGTTTATTTTTATGGGTTTATCCTATGTGTGGTTATAACTGTCTTTATATTTATAGGTATTTCATGTATATGTTGCATGTATATGTTTAGTGTTATTTCACTATGAATCCATGCATTCACATAATGTATGTGTATGTTTACGTTTTATATATAAAATTCCACAAGAATGTTGTGTGTATATGTTTTTAATTGCATGCAATTCCAAAAATTTATGCGGCATAGCTCAGTTGGATGCTGGGTATGTTACAATATGTTGAGCAGAGAATGAAAAAGTTTTCTGGAGTAGCATGCCCCGACATGGGTGGTCGGGGATGTTACAGTGACGGATATTCCTATGCAGGGAGAAAAATGGTTTAAAAGTATGCCATTAGATACTTCATGTTATATTTATTTTCTCAAACCTGAATATAGAAATCAGAAGATTGGAGCCAACATTCCCAGTGGATATCTTTTGGAACCTTTTGAGAAAATTTTGAGGATAATCCAAAAGTACTTTACTTGTGAGGGTAGATTTGGAAAGGTACATCAATACGACATTAGGCTCCTGATGTATTTCATAGGGATCAGTCCTTTAAACTTACCTTTCTTCCTATGTAGAAGCCTGGGAAGACTGGCAGACAATGTCCAAGCCAAACATGACCAATCAGAGAGTAATCTATTCCATTTTTTCTTGATAAAGTTGTTGGTGGTTGAGGAGCTTGGAAAGTTAAACAGGGATTAAGATTCCTTTTTTATTTCAACGAGCATTTCTCTAGACCCTAAAGGAGATACTCCCTTATCTGTTTTGAAATCAACATTTCATAGTTCAAGGGTAAAAGGAGGAGGTGTTGTTGAAAGGGGAAAAGGAAAAGAAATTGAGAATTCATCACTCAATCAACCAACCTCGAAGAAAATAAGCAAATTAAGATTCACTGATGAAACCGAGGAGACACAAACTCCCAGTAAACCGTGCACCAAGTCCTCTGCTAGGAGGTTTCCCATACCCACAATTCAAACAGAGTTTGTTGAATGTGTAGCCCAAGAGATTGATGAAAAACAAGTGGAACCAGGTGAGGAAGATGCACATATCAAGGAAGTGAAATAACAACTCAAGAAATCTCAACATGTTATAGCCCAATTCTATCAGGAAAACAGATAATTGAAGAGGAAGCTAACATAAAGAATTCTTGAAGCACAAGCACCACAGAGTAAAGCAGGTCAAAGATCTCCTACCTCACCAACAAGAGGAGAAAATAATATAAAATGGCTAAAACAACAACTAAGAGAACCTCAATATGAGATCATTAAGCTCAGAGAGGGAAAAAGAATATTAGAGGAAGGGATCATGAACTTTACAAGAAATGAAGACCAGTTATAAACGATGCATGTGCAACCATCTCTGTTGCTCAATTAAAATTGAAGAGGAATGCAACTTTGTTGAGATAGGTGAGAAGTTTAAAGAGACAAAACTTGTCATTAAGAAAGAAAAACAGGTCCTTACGACTATACGTGAGATTCGATAAAGAAGCTACATACAAATTGAATGATCCCAGCCTTTGCTTCCAACTGTATTCGAGCGAGAAACCTCAACATGAATATCCACAACATGAAATTGATGCACAAATACCACAACCAACATTTGCACAACATAAACCAAAATTCACTGCGCAAAGGTGATAGTGTTGTCCAACGGTACACATGATGACTCATCACAACCATATGGTTGAATTTTTCTCAAGAATTTATGATTGTAAATGACATTTCGGTTAGGTATTGATTGACAAATCAACTTTCTTGTTTTTGGTAAATTTTATAGAGGTTGTTGTTCTCTTTGAGAACAACCAGGTCCATAACTCTAGGAGATAGTAGCTCAACAAGTTTCTGAATCTAAAGAAATACAAATGAAGAAGTCTTGAATTCCTTATGAAAAATATTCTAATGGTGGTGATATGAAGATTGTACTCTTCTTTGTATGTGTTCCTTGTGTACTTATTTTCATCTGCACTTTTCTTCTCTTTAAATTGGTAAATTAGAAGTCCAAAATTCATTTAATGGTGCTCTAGACTTAACTGATTTAAATTTTGTCTATCTTCTTAACTAAGGTCGGAATTCATCATTTGTGATGCTCTGAGTCTGTTATGTGTTTCTTTTCTTCTTTCACCCTACATGATCAAACTAAACATTGAAGTTCATCACCTTATTTAGCCTTTGTTCCTCTGATGAGTTCTATCTACCACACATTGTTTTCTTTGTTTTCAGGGGTTGACTCCATAGCCCTAGAAATACTATACCTTTTTTCAACAAACCTTGAAAAATTATCTAAAAATTCTAAATCTAGCCATCAATTTAAAACAACTCGTCTATCAGAGATTAAGTCTCAGAGAGAGCCCTCTGTAGATTGGAAAGGCTAGTTTCTAATCTTAAAGTTGATTTGTAGGTTACCTTTGTAGATTGTTTCTTCATCCCAACAATTTGCTCAGCATTAATAAACATACTCTCATTACTTGACCTATGGTCACAGATTTGAATGCAACCATGAGGAGGTACATTAGAGAGAAGGTGCTCAACTTCTATGCCTTGGGGTAACTAGAGTTTTTGGGTCTTCAAATGCTTTTCATGTTTACAATTTTTGTATTTCAACTTAATGCTTTTGTGTCTTAAAATTCTTTTCATGTTTACTAACTTTTGTTTTTTACCATGTCTTTCATGATTTTCAATAGATTTATTGAAATATTCCACATTTAGCAATAGTACTTTTAGTTTATGGTAGTAATTACAAAATTCCATTTGATCTTATTCATATATTCCACATTTAGCAATAGTACTTTTGGTTTGTGGTAGTAATTACATAATTCCATTTGATCTCTAACTTAAGAAAATTTTTATTTATTAATGTGTTGGGGTTGATTTGCTTCTCCAAACCATTAACTAGGTTTTGATTTAACATTATAGTTTACTAGTTAGCTAAGGTTCCATGTGTGTACTTATTTTTGGATTATAAGTTCTACCAATGCAATGCTAAAACCACTTATGCATTAAAAATATAGTTGCACTCATAGTAATTATTACCCTCCTCCTTTGCATTGTGATCCCTTGAACATGGACTCGACTCAATTCAATGAACTCGAAAACGTTGGGTTTTGATAAACTTTGTAATAGGTATTCAACATCTACTCAATTACCCATTCTTTGTCCGAGTTAGAAGATTAGGCATTTTGTACTTTGCCTTCAGAGTCAATCCACGTACTCAAACATTTTTTTGTTATCTATGGATTTAAATGTCACGCATATGTAAGCTATTGAGCATAGTCAATAAGATATTTTAACTTATGATGAACGTTTTTAGTTATTTGCAGATTAGTATAGTTATATTTTTGGTATTTTATGGTCATAAGAAATTTTAACTTTAGCAATCGTTTTTAGTTATTTTCGGATTAGTATACTTATATAGTTATATTTGAGGCGGTCTTGGACAAAGGCTGCTAGAAAATTTGGAAAAAGATCTCGAATGGCTCTACATAATTTCTTCACCACCCTTGGTTCAGAGTGTGATTATCGGCTTATCCTCTCCCATATGTAAGGACTTGGATGTGGACGTTTTTTTAATATGTATTGGGCAATAATAGGACTTGGCTTCTCTCTTTTTCTGTATTTTGGGCAGCATTTCAGGACTTATTATGACTACGTTTCTTGTGTTCTCCTTCGTTTCAGTGGGTGACACTACAACTACTTGAATGCTTTGGGCATCTGCTGCTGATGTAATTTTGTCTTTTTGAATAGAATTATTTGTTTTTTTAAGGGAAAACAATATAGTTATATTTGAGGAACCTAGCTTTTCAAACATAAAATAGCTTAAATTAGTTTGCTATTGGTGAAATGGGCATGGTTAATTAATGTAAGAAAATTGACTTCTGGTTATGGGTATATCAAATTCATTGTACTTTATCCATGTGATTAAAACTAATTCAAAATGGATTTGAACACAACTCAATGGTTGTAAGATTTAATACCTATGAGTGTAATTCTAAAATTAATGAAGATTAGATAAAAATATAAAAATGACAACACAAATTTTAGAGACTAAAACAACAAAACAATGAATTAAATGAAAAAGAAAATCAAACAATAGAGGAAACGTGAGAGAAATGGGAAATGAAACCTCACCTTCTTGGTCTTCCCATTACCCACCAACTCTCCTACATTATCTTGTAACTTGGCTTTTGTTTTTGTTGGCCAAGAGGTGAGGATGCACTAGAGCCATGAATATTGTAACTAGAGATTGCTTAAATGAAGACCAAACAACCATTTGATGTTGTTGTTTTTTTTTTCTTTGAGTTTCCTCATGTCAAATTTGGTGCCTTTTTGTGATGGAATTTATGTGTGGTTGTGTTTGTTGGATTACTAAGAGGGAGGGGTGAATCATTAATAGATTAATTCAATCATTTTTAACAACAAATGCAAGTGTTATATCAATGTAGCATTATCATCCAATAACTGCAAAGTAAATAAACAATGAACAAATGAGCAATCATACACATACACAGTACACCAGTGTTTTTACGTGGAAAACGAAAGTGGGAGAAAACCACATAATGATTTTTCTTATATGTATTTAAACATTACATTCATTGGAAGCACCAACTTCCTTTCTTTTTCAGCTACAACTGGAAGGAGGCTCCAACCCCCTATTTTCTCAGGATACAACCTGAAGGAAGATCCAACTACCCAATTCTCTGGCTATAAGTAGAAGGAGACCACATCCCCCTAGCTTCTCAGGCTACAACCAGAGGAAAGCTCCAACTCCCCAATTATCTGGATATAACTAGAAGGAGGCTACAACCCCCTATGTTCTCTGGCTACAACCAGAAGGTGTCTACAACCACCTGCCCTTGCCCTGTCCAACCACCTGTTGGCAGCCAATTCACATTTTTATACTGTCCTTATAAGCTACCTACACCAGTGTTTTGCAACCCTTGATTTTCATCGCAATCTTTGAATAAAACGACACTATTATTTCGTTCATTTGCAGACCTGCCTTTGTTCTTGTTTTCACCTGCACGCATGAAAACTTTGTTTTCGAAGTCACATTAAAATCGTCACTGGATTATTTTGGTTACTCTTGTCTACGTGTCCATTGCATTTCCAATTTGATTATAGTCGCACAATTGGAAAGACTCCAAGACCTTTACTCATTTGGCATTCTTTAATTGTTAATATGACTTCATTTTTATAAGACTGTGATTATTTTCTTATGATCGAGTTTTTGATGCATTGGTGTTTTGATGTTCTATAGGTCTTTCATCAATTTCCTTGACACATTGGGTTCATGAAAACACATGGACGTTGTGGTTAGACCCTTGGTATAAATCATTTCATACATATTTGATATGATCGAACCCTTGGTGTTGATTTCGAATCATTATTTTGGTTTTAAAACTATGCT
This sequence comes from Picea engelmannii, assembly GCA_009831015.1. Lineage (NCBI taxonomy): Eukaryota > Viridiplantae > Streptophyta > Pinopsida > Pinales > Pinaceae > Picea > Picea engelmannii. The sequence continues at coordinate 122,544 of ML784148.1, read as the reverse complement.
AAAACTATTGCTCGCGCAAATGTTTGGTCGACTTACCATAGATTTCATTAGTTGTTTGGATGGCATAGTTTTTACATATGCAATAGTGATTTGAATCGCTATATGCGTCGTCGGTTGTACTGTGGGAAATGACCGTTTTGCATGGGCTGAGCTAGCTCCACCACCTTCGCACATTCTGTCATTAATGCTTTCCCCCTATACCGGGTTAATTCTGTTGTTTTCGGGCGAGCCTGTGAGTTATCAACCCCGCGGATACTCTATCCAAACCCTTACCCAAAACCCTTCCCACCGTGTACTCCTGTCTATGGCACCGGTGGTGCGCATAGAATCAAATGGTAGCCAAACTCTGTTGCTATTCGATAATGCTCGTAAGGATTTAGAAAACAGTGGTTGGCTGGTGTTTATACAAAGGTTCGAGGGTTTCAACCTTTCGGTTGCCCAACAATTCGCCCTCACCTTTGACGGTTGCAGGGCTAAGGTCGGTGACATACAACTCGAGCTCAATGAAGAATTCATAAGATCTGCTACAGGACTAGCAGCTACAGGCCAAAGGTGGTTTAAAAACTCCAAAGTCGACGAGGTGTCGTGGCCTTTACTATTCACATCAAGGAAGATTGTTTCCTGTGATAAAGGTATGCCCATCACTACCCTCAAACCCAGGTGGCACGATCTTTTGGTAATTGTTAAACAGTTTGTGACCTGCCAAGGTCGGTATGGCTTGGTATTTCTGTATCACCTCCGGTTATTGATGAATTTTATAGGCTATCCTTTGAACATGCCACATTACTTCTTGCGTAGTCTTTACAAGATGTCTAAGAGATTCAAGAGTGAGAAGGCTGATAGAATCCTTTTTCATCACGGCTTGATTAGACTCATTATCTTCCACCATTTGAGCCTTAGTGGTGATAAATGGCAGGCCTTCCTGACAAGGAACGACTTTGCCACTCCCGAGTCGGTTCAAATTGACAAGGCTGTGGTCAGTGAGACTTTGGCTGGACCAACCGTGCCATTTCATATCCTTCTACCCCCTGTCAAACCCTCATATTGCCCCGACTTGGACCTACCCGATGCCATGGTTAACCCGTCTGCTAAGGATGATATCAAGGCCGTCAAAAGACCTGTGAGGAAGAAAGACAGAAGCGATACTACTGTCGACAGAAGGGGGAAGAGAAATGCTCGATTGATATCAAGACTTGCCCGGAACAAGCCTAAACAGAACATCGACCAAAAGCCCATAGTGTTGAGCAAGGACTCGGAATCCAATATCGAGCGTTTCCTAGATGAGGAGTACCCCTATTCCCATGGCCTATGCTCTAAGGAACCCTATGACTATGTCTCTAACTTACCTCCTTGCCTCAAAAATGACCCAAACTACCCAGGAATCAAGCTGCACAAGGAAACCCCTGGTAATCTGAACAAACCCTCGCCTACGATACTAAAGCCTGATCAATTGTCGTGTACACAATGTAATGCTTGGTTAGAGCGTTAATACACCGACGTTCCCCTGTTGCAATCAAAGATCAAATCGTTAGAAGAATGGGTGATAGTGCTGGCAAAGGAGAACGACAGGCTACGAACCAACGAGAAGAAACACAAAACCACCGGTTCAATTATCTTCAGAAATGTCGAAGCAGCATCGGCCTTTGTAAATTCAAAATTATCATGACCAAGTTGTTTTCTGATTGTCCAGGTATGAATTTCAATATGAATTTTGTTTTTTTTGAGTTGGTTCGAATTAATATAACCGATTGGATTTTCTTTCAATAGCTTTGTTCGTTTTGATTCAAAATGATTATGTTACTTTCGTTTTACCAAAATAATTTCGTTATGAATCATGAGTGGGAAATTTGTTTGCTAAACTCGAACACACCTACGATTTAGTTATTACGATTCTATTGTTCTCAGATTAGTAGAAGCGATTGATTGGTTTTGATTTTGGTTTGGTTCGCTTTAGAATAATTCCAATGGTTTGAATTAATGTAGTCGATTGGGTTTTCTTTTTCGTTTAGTTCTGTTCGAATATATATTTAAGGAATGATTATGTTCTATTTCCATTTTAGACTTTGATTGCATTCGATCTATACATGAGATTTATTTATCAGACACAACTATGATTTGGATTCATACGATTTCGTTGTTTTTGGATTATGTCGGCCCCAAGCTGGCTTGATTCATTTCTTTTGGCTTGATTTTGAAAAGATTCTGTAAGCTTGAATTGACATGATCCTTTACGTGTGTAATGCGTCAATATCAGTGAGTGGTTTGATAAATATAATGTAATCTAATGATTCACAAAACGACTCTGTTAGCTTTGATTTTGAAGAACGATTTTGTTAATGGCTGAGGCGACATAAACTATTGCATGAATGATTTGTTTAACCGGTTACAGTTTGTATTGATTGAAATTGGTTCATGAAAATGATTTCATTGCTTTCAAATTATCTAAGCGATTCTGTTTACCCCGAATTGGTGATAACAAATGTTGAACAGAGTGCATGTATCTCTGTTACCATTCGATTGACCACGATTTCGTTTGTTTCAATTTGCATACAAGTTTTGGTTTAATATTGCATGAATGATTCACTTTGTTGGAATTAGTGATTAAAGATTTGGTTGAATGAGTCAAATATAATTATGTTAAGTTTTGGATTGATTTTAAAACGATTCTATGCTCAAATTAGACCAGCTACAGAATCACAATATTCTGTAGCTAGTCTTAGAATTTTGATTTTTGTTAATTTTACCAATAAAATATCAGCTAAACTTGTCTATTCTTGTCCACTTTCAGGTGCATACGAATTTCAATGACCAATTGGCATGCTGTGGCAGTTTAAGAGATGTTTTTGTGATACAGTTTTTTTATAGGTTGTTAGCTTTAGTCAGACTTGGGAGATTATCACCAGATATTTTGTAAACTGTTTTGTTAATTCCCACAGGGATGTTTTACCCTATGGGAGGTCTTTAAATACTGGTTATTTTTTGTAATAAGTATCATCATCACTATTGGGAGAACCAGATTATGGATTTATAATGATATGGACTGGGATGAAAGTTGATGTCTTGTAACAGCTTTCGCTTTCAATATATCAAACTTTTGTTTCAAGTTTTCATCATATCAGTTTGCAATTAATTATCGACTACTTTAGCTATCATGATTCATTGCATGTTGATGTGATTTGGTTTATGTGTTGTCCATAGATGATCTCTCTTATTTAAAAAATATAGCAATTATTCTTCTTCAGTTTAATGAATTACAGGTTTATCTTTTTCGTTAAATGAATCATTTTGTACAGATCTTTGCACACAGATTTATCTAACTGCGACAATTTGTAAATTATATAATTGCTGTTATTTTTTATGTCTTGTTTGTCTTGTCGTTTATACTTGAAGAGAACAGTTTCTTCTTGTTTACGATAAGCTTGTGGAGAATTTGGTGCGGGTTTCCTCCCACCGAACAACTGAATCGATTATTGTACACAGGACAAACCTGAAGCGTTACTTCAGGTCAGTTTGCTATATGTTATTTAATAGTTAATTTATTAGTGTTATTTAAGTAGTTTATATATATATATATAGTTTAGATTCTTAGTTAGAATTATTATTTTAGTCGCTTAGCTTAGATATTTTTTCAGTTTATTTCTTTCTCATAAAATTATAAAATCAAAAAACAATAGTTTTGCTGTCATAGGACAATTTACAAATGATTTTTGCAGGTTTTCATTTAAATTTTTAATTTGTAAATATTGTACATTTGTGATTAAGATTTAATTTTGTTGATAGTTGAATGTTAAATTTCATAGAGTTATTATAGTATTAGATAGTAAATTGTATATATTAATAGTTCAGATTCATTTATTAGTTTGTTTTAATTGTTATTTTCATTTAGATTAGTTCCTTTAGTGTAGTTTTCTTTTGTTTTTCTAGGACTTATATCGGCCAACGAAGCCGCTAAACCCGTCAGGGTGGGTCATCCCAAACGGCTTGGGTTATTTAGACAACCCCGGACTGGATCCACTCTTCCAGTTGGCGAGCATTCATTTTTGACCGTCAACAAATGGCGCTAGAAGGAGGGGCTGGAATTTATTAATGGCACGAGGCGGTCGCAAGACTCCTCCACCACCTAATCGCTCACCTATACTAACAAGAAGTCATTCGAATGAAAACATCCCCCGTCAAATAACAACCACATCAAACGATGATCCACGAATCACATATGAGCCAACAACACCAAATCCTACAGGTGGTGACATACAAGAGATTGTCCGCCAATCTCTCATAAGAACACATAGTGCCTTAGCCCGTTTGAGGCAACCAAATCAACCGTTGGACCAACCCTTAGATTTCTCTAATATCAGAGAACAACTCAAAGGAACTAACCTCACTGTGAACCCTACAAATCCAATCCTCACTCCTACTGCAAGAGGATCTAGAATACCACCCTCACCACCTCCATCATCCCCTTCTTCTTCGGGAGAAGACTCCTCTGATGAAGGAAGTTCCCCTTCTTAGCCTTCCACACCGACTACACTAATGGCCAACCAGAACAATCCTGCCATACCTTGGCTCGATCAGGATGCAGTAGCCGTACCTGGGGCTTAGCATCCCTTACCCAAACATCCAGAGAAGTGGCTTCCCAAGTTTGACCCTGACTCTAAACATATCACAGAAGATCATATTAAAAAGTTTAAGTTAGCCATTAGACTCCGCAATGTCGATCACGAAGACATAGTCTGTAGGTTGTTCCCCTATACTTTCGAGGGCAATGCATCTACATGGTACTTTGCCCAGCAACCCCATACCATCGTGTCTTGGGAAAAGTTCGAGTCATGCTTTTTGGAAAAGTTCGGAGATGATAAGTCATCGAAAGTCCTGGTTATGGATATTTCTAGCTTAAAAATGAACCCAAAAGAGAAAATTAAATACTTTAATCAAAGATTCTTAACACTTAAGAACCAAATCCCTATGGATTCGATGCCTGCTGAGAATCCTATCATAGCATACTATACTAAAGCTTTACATCAAAGTATATCCATTTGGGTTAAACGATCTAAGAAAGCCACGTTGTTAGAGGCCTCTGAAGAGGCTAGCCAAATTGAAAAAGGCATACTTAGTCTAAAAGAATCTACTAGCAACGAAATAGAGACTAGTTCTTCTTCCAAAAAGAAGATCGAAATTCTCCCTAGACCTACTGAAAATAAAACACAACCTGAAAGCTCTGATTTAGAAAACTTAACTAAAGTTGTTCAAAAACTATCGAATCAAGTTATATATTTGAAAAGGACGACCGAAGAAGCTTCTTCGAGCAAAGGGCCTTACAAGCCCCCATTCAGGAAGCCTTTCCCCACCAACTGACCTAATCCAACTACCGAGGGTATTAATCTAGAAAGTCTGCAATACGCCCTTCAAACAATTCTAGAAGCTCAAGATAACTTGATGCCTCTGGAGATTCTTGAGGAGGTTGTTGAAAAAGAGATAGTTCAAGAAGAAGAGTCTTCTCCAAACATTTTTGGACACTTCTCAGATAACATCTTTCAAGCTAACTTCGAGACAGTACATCCCTACAACACTAGGAATAAGACAACAAACAAACCTTCTTCCGAAAACACTACGACTTTGCCTCCAAATCAATCTAAACCAACTAAGACTAAACAAAGTCATGTAAACCCCAACTTAGATTATGATTTAGTTGAATATCTTAAAAATTTAAGGGCTAACATTTTTGTTTATGAGTTATTAAAGTTTCCATTTTTGCTACAAAAAATGTTATAGAACATCGCAAAGAATAGCAAAAATGGTAATTCAAACAAGGTTTTCAGAACAAAGTCCCTCAGAAGACTTCTACTAAGAATAATCCTAATCCTCATGATAAAGGAAGCCTTCCTGTAAATAATGTATATAAACTAGCTTTAGAAACTGCGAGTAAAAAGCCACAATCTACCACCCTTAGTACTCGCAGAAATGTACCTCCATTTTTGTTAACTTTCGAAATCTTTAATAGAAACGTGCACAATTGTATGGTAGACTCAGGAGCGTCATCCAATGTGATGCCATGGTCTGTGTGTCAGAAGATTAACGTTGAAGTTGAACCATCCACTTTAAAAATCATACAACTTGATCGAACCAATGTTAAAGTTGTAGGCGAATTAAGAAATGTGCTTATAAGATTATCGTCTAACCCCAAGGTTCATCAAGTTATTGATATTATTGTTGTGGATATTCCAGAAGTGTATGGTCTGTTTCTAAGCAGGGACTGGTCAAAACAGCTACACGGCTATTTCGCTACAGATTGGTCTCACCTGTGGCTTCCAGAGAACGACAAGCCCAACAAGATCAAGGTAAATTGTGAACGTTACCTTAAGTTCACGGTCATAGATTTAAATGATCCCAACGAACCATTTACACCTTCTGCTGATTCAACTGAAATAAAAGGGATGGATACCTTTTTCAGAAATTTCATGGCCGAGGCTTCAACTATCACCAATCCAGAACAACAGTCTGAGATTGTAGCATATGTGCAGCCAACAGCTTCTACACAACAGTCTCATGCACCCGATAAAAATCAAATTTGGTCTCTTTATTTTGACGTGTCAAAGTCCAAAGAAGGAGCTGGTGCAGGCTGCGTTATTATCGATCTGACAGGTAACAAAAATCTGATTGCATGTAGGCTAGAATTTGAATGTAATAATAACACAGCAGAATATGAGGCTTTATTGCAGGGTCTCAGAAAAGCTTTAGATATGAACATTCAAAACTTGACTGTCTTTGGTGATTCTGAAATCGTGGTTAGATAGGTAAGATATTCTATCCACTGTCTGTCTCTGCATCTTAAAAGCTACCAATCTGAGGTATGGAATTTAATGAATAAATTTTCTGCTTTCAATATAAATTCTATTCCTAGATTGAATAATTCTGAAGCTGATCTATTAGCTAACGTAGCTTCCAAACTCTTGCTTGCAGAAGGCTTGTCCCCAAACGCATTCTCTGTTGAACTGTTGTTCAGGCCATCAGTTCCTGACAACATCACAAATTGGAGAGTCTTCGACGACGATCAACAGATTATTAGCTTCCTCCATATGGAAGAAAATTTTCAAGGCGTGGTCATAGACGAATGCACTCACGACGACAATTTGCGTGATTTCACGGTAATACTAGATCCGAGAACTCCTGAATCTTCATCATACATGGTAAATTCGATCCCTAAATCTGTAGTTAGATTAGAGAAATTTTATGATCTTCAAGATAAATTCAAAAAATCGGTCAACTGTAAAACCAATAGTTCCTCGTTATCATTTGAAAAAGTAAACTTAGGAACTACTGACAATCCGCAGTGCATTAATCAAGGGGTAGGATGTTCTGAACAAGAAAAAGTTGCATTTATTAAATTGTTCAAAGAATTTAAAGATGTCTTTGCATGGACGTATGATGACCTTAAAACTTTTGACCCTAACATCATACAACACGTCATTCCTATGAAACCCCAAACCTTACCCTTTCAACAGAAATTAAGAAAAATGCACCCTAAGCTCGAACCGATCGTAAAAAAAGAATTGAATAAACTCCTGAATGCTAAGATAATTTTCCCTTTTAGTCACACTCAATGGGTTTCTAACCTTGTCCCTATTCGGAAGAAAAGTGGGTAAATTCGACTATGCGTCGATTTCTGAAACCTTAATAGAGCGTTTGATAAAGACAACTACCTTGTTCCACCCATGGAACAGATCCTTCAACAGGTATCTGGTTCTGAGAGGCTATATTTATTGGATGGTTTCTCAAGGTACAAGCAAGTCCTGATGTCTCCTCCAGACCAACTTAAAACTATGTTCCGCACTCCATGGGGCACCTACGCTTATCGAAAAATGCCCTTTGGATTGATTAATGCCGGTGCCACTTTCCAGAGAGCGATGGACATCGCTTTCCGAGGCTTAATCAATCATTCCATCATAGTTTACTTAGATGATGTTACTGTATTCTCTAAGAATAAAACCAATCATCTAGATCATTTAAGATTCGTTCTACAACGATGTCGTAAATACGACATTTCCTTGAATCCTAAAAAATCTATTTTCGCAGTAGAACAAGGTAAACTCTTAGGATTTATTGTGTTAAGAAAAGGGATGATTATCGACCTTGAAAAGAATCAAGTCATCTCGAAACTTCCCCATCCAACATCCAAAAAGTCTATGCAGTCTTTATTAGGCCAGATAAACTTCATCAGGAGATTCGTCCCCAGTTTCTCCGAAATGGTCAGACCTTTACAGAATTTAATTAAGAAAGATGTACAATATCATTGGGGATCCCTAGAAAATCAAGATTTTAATGCAATAAAGAATTCCGTAATAGATGATCCTTCTCTCATGAGCCCTAACTTTTCCCAAGATTTCACGCTCTACACTTTTTCTTCTGACCGTTCCTACGCTGCAGTTCTAACTCAAAAGAATGCTGAAAATAATGAAGTACCCATTTCCTTTATGAGATCTTCTTTCAAAGGCGCGAAACTTAATTACCCAGTGGTAGATCAGCAAGCCTACGTTGTGTTCAAAGAAGTCAATCACTTCTGGTCTTATCTTTTGAAATGCAGGACGAAGATTATTGTCCTGTACCCAGCCGTCAGAAACCTATTAGTGCAGAAAGAACTGAGAGAAAAGAGGGCTAACTGGGTTACCTCCTTACAGGAATACGACATAAAAATTACCCCAGCACAGATAGTGAGAGGCCAAGGGTTATGAAAGCTAGTTGTTGATTTATCCGCAGGACAACAAGAAGAAAACGATAGGTCAAACCTAGGACAGTACAATCAAAATGTAATCTGTTGTACGCAAAACTCTGTCAGTTCCTGGTATGACGATATAAAATTTTGTCTTGAACATGGGTCATCCCCCCGTCACCTGGATCCCACTAAAAGAAGATCATTGAGATTAAAGTCAGCCTCCTTTCATTTGATTAATGGCATTATGTTTCGTCAAAATTTTTATGGCGTACTGATGCGCTGTCTTGAGAAAGACAAAGCAGAAAAAGTCTTACTAGAGTTGCATGCAGAAGAAGTTGGTGGTCATTTTGGTGGTGACACCACTGCCCATAAAGTTTTGAGAGCCGGTTATTTCTGGCCCACACTTTTTAGAGACGCCCATGCCTTGCATCATAAGTGTACTATTTGTCAAAAAGCATCAGGGCGGTTACAGAAACCAACCTTTCCTTTGCAGCCTGTTTCAGTAGACTCCCCTTTTCAGCAATGGGGCCTTGATATCATAGGTCCAATCAACCCCCCATCCTCACAACATCATAATTTTATCATAACAGCCACAGATTACTTTACCCGGTGGTCTGAAGTTGTTGCATTAAGAACTGTGAATACCAGTCAGGTAATTACCTTTTTAAATTCAAATATTATCACTCATTTTGGTATCCCTGACTGTTTAGTATTCAATAACGCTTCTTATTTTTTGTCTCTTGAGATGAGCGAGTTCGCTTTGGAAAAAGGAATTAAATTGAAGTATTCTGCCAGCTATTACCCCCAAGGCAACGGATTGGCAGAATCAACAAATAATAAATTGATTAAAATCATCAAAAGAACGGTATCTGAGAACCACAAAAACTGGCATAATGCCCTGTTAAACGCAATCTGGGTTGATAGGGTAACACCAAAGACTATTGTAGGTAACTCTCCCTTCTTTCTCATTTATGGCAGAGAAGCAATTTTTCCACCACACATTCTTCTCCCTTCACTACAATTATCACAGAAAATACAAGAAGAAGATTATCCCCCTTTGGAAAACTGAATTAACGCTTTGATAAAGCTAGAAGAGGTAAGAGCCCAAGCTAAACATAAGTTAGATCAGCATCAACTAGTGGTCAAAAGATGGTTTGATGCCAACTCTGCCTATGATAGGAACTTCGAAGTAGGTGATCTTGTCTTGAAATGGGACAAACCACAATAGGGAAAGGGAGAGCACACGAAATTTCAGAACTTATGTCTTGGACCGTTTTTAATTGCTGAGAATTTGGGTCCCAGATCTTTCCGATTGCAGAATCTAGAAGGGCATCCTGACACCTATCCAATGAATGGCCAAGCTCTGAAAAGATATTTTGCTTGATGACAACTCTTTGTATACTATGTACATATTCCACTTTTGTTTGCTTTTCTTTTGATGTTTTGGTTTTGATTTTTCCTTTACGCTTATCAGTTTTTGTTTTTGGAAATACACATACCTGCATGYTGAGCTATTCRGACAAAGAAAACAGAAAATTCCTTCACTGAAATGACTGCTGAAAAATTGTATAAACATCAATTGTATACTTCTGAAATTTACATCTATGTTGGAAAAGTTTGTTGTTTGAAAGAAGTTAAYTGATTTCGATCTGTGAGTAAAKCATGTCATGATCATCTATTATCTTTTTACGCTGTCCCTGTTCCTTAAAGAAATGACTCAKAAGATGTCTCCCTGCCTCAGAAAGTTGGTTCTGTAAACAAACCACCTCTAGATCTTAATGAAGGACAGTTCTAAAAAGAAAAATTMTGTTGAGGTCTGTAAAAAAATATGCTTAAATATCATAATTTTCAGTGTCACCCCGCTCGAYTATATATCTTTAAWAAACAAAATAAATCATTAAAAGAGCTATGGGAAGTGCTTGTAAACCCACCGGGATACTGAACAKGCATGCTGGCAGCAGGTAAATGCATGCATGATGCCAAGACAACTTCGTCAGGGTACTTAACAGGCCCGYTGGCAGCGAAGCAATGTCAGGTATATGAAAAATTTCAAATATGAAACCTCTGACCTTAAAATGTCCTTTATTCTGATMYRGAACTTCTTGGTAGGATACRGATATCAGAGTGGGTTAAATGGMAACCCTGTTGAGGATATGGACGCCTGCTGGCAGTAGTGGCTCTATCAACAGTATTGTTTTTCTAGGACTTAGATCGSCCAACGGAGCCGCTAAACCCGTCAGGGTGGGTCATCCCAAATGGCTTGGGTTATTTAGACAACCTCGGACYGGATCCACTCTTCCAGTTGGCGAGCGTTCATTTTCGCCCGTCAACACCACCCTGACGTAGAAGTAGAATGATGGAACCACTGTCACACTATCACTGTGAGATATATTGTTGTAAACMTGTAATCAATCTATAACAACCTATACCAATAACYTGTGCCAACATGTACCATACATCAACMTGTACCATAAAMAAATGCATGAACMATTAACCAAGGCTGTACAAATAACCTGTCACAATAACATGTCCAAACAACTTGTAATCAACMTGTACCATGAACAAGTGCATCAACCATGCACGAACCTGTATCTCAGCATGTACCATCAATGAGTGCATCAACCATGCACCAAATATGTATCAATCATGCATCAAATACACATAAACCATGACTCATCAAGATGTACCAACATAATCAACTAGACAGCTCATGTATGTGCCAACTCATTAACTACTTGTCTCAACCATATACCCAACATGTACATCAACCAAAAGCCATCATCAATTTCATCATCCAAATCTGATTTGTAACTCTGTAATAGACTTGGTGTATATGATCACATACCTGCAAGCCTTCCTTAAATTTAACAACAAGAGACTATCATTTTCATCAAACTTTACTTTAGTCTCACATGACAAATTTTGGATTAGTCAAAAACCCTAACTTGCAATAATAATAACTATGTACTTGTAATGAAAAAAGATCTGAAAATCGTATACAACATTCTTCAATGTCTTTTATGCAATTTCTCCATATGTCACTTCTTGGAACCTCTCAGAAAAGGTGTTATAGAAAAATGGCATACCTTGTTGAATTCTGGCATACCTTTGGAAATACACATACCTGCATGCTGAGCTATTCGGACAAAGAAAACAGAAAATTCCTTCACTGAAATGATTGCTGAAAAATTGTATAAACATCAATTGTATACTTCTAAAATTTACATCTGTGTTGGAAAAGTTTGTTGTTTGAAAGAAGTTAACTGATTTCGATCTGTGAGTAAAGCCTATCATGATCATCTATTATCTTTTTACGCTGTCCCTGTTCCTTAAAGAAATGACTCAGAAGATGTCTCCCTGCCTCAGAAAGTTGGTTCTGTAAACAAACCACCTCTAGATATTAATGAAGGATAGTTCTAAAAAGAAAAATTTTGTTGAGGTCTGTAAAAAAATATGCTTAAATATCATAATTTTCAGCGTCACCCCGCTCGACTATATATCTTTAAAAAACAAAATAAATCATTAAAAGAGTTGTGGGAAGTGCTTGTAAACCCACCGGGATACTGAACAGGTATGCTGGCAACAGGTAAATGCATGCATGATGCCAAGACAACTTCGTCAGGGTACTGAACAGGCCCGCTGGCAGCGAAGCAATGTCAGGTATATGAAAATTTGCAAATATGAAACCTCTGACCTTAAAATGTCCTTTATTCTGATCGGGAACTTCTTGGTAGGATACAGATATCAGAGTGGGTTAAATGGAAACCCTGTCGAGGATATGGACGCCTGCTGGCAGTAGTGGCTCTGTCAATAGTATTGGATATTTTATCTTTAATATCGTGGCTCGCTTATCTTAGGACTGTTATCAATTTTCATCCTTTAAACACTGTTGTAATATTTGATCATTGATGATGTTTAAACAATTTTCTGGTTATTTCTGTTGAATTATTCTTGTTATCCTAATCTGAATTTGTTCTTTTGGCAGAGATAAATGCTTCTACCAGTGTGTCGCCATTGTTGGTAGCCAATTCGCATTTTTATACTGTCCTTATAAGCTGCCTACACCAATGTTTTGCAACCCTTGATTTTCATCGCAATCTTTGAATAAAATGACACTATTATTTCGTGCCTTTACACACCTGCCTTTGTTCTTGTTTTCACGACTGCAAGCGTGAAAACTTTGTTTTTGAAGACACATTAAAATCGTCACTGGATTATTTTGGTTACTCTTGTCTATGTGTCCATTGCGTTTTCAATTTGATTATAGTCGCACAATTGGCAAGACTCCAAGACCTTTACTCATTTGGCATTCTTTAATTGTTAATATGACTTCGTTTTTATAAGACTGTGATGATTTTCTTATGATCGAGTTTTTGATGCATTGGTGTTTTGATGTTCTATAGGTCTTTCATCGATTTCCTTGACACATTGGGTTCATGAAAACACATGGACATTGTGGTTAGACCCTTGGTATAAATCATTTCATACATATTTGATATGATCGAACCCTTGGTGTTGGTTTTGAATCATTATTTTGGTTTTAAAACTATGCTAAAACTATTGCTCGCGCAAATGTTTGGTCGACTTACCATAGATTTCATTAATTGTTTGGATGGCATAGTTTTTGACGTATGCAATAGTGATTTGAATCACTATATGTGTCATCGGTTGTACTATGGGAAATGACTGTTTTGCATGGGCTGAACTAGCTCCACTACCTTCACACATTCTGTCATTAATGCTTTCCCCCTATCTCAGGTTAATTCTGTTGTTTTTAGGCGAGCTTGTGAGTTATCAACCCTGCAGATACTTTGTCCAAACCCTTACCTAAAACCCTGCCCACCGTGTACTCCTGTCTATGGCATCGGTGGTGCGCATAGAGCCAAATGGTAGCCAAACTCTGTTGCTATTCGATAATGCTCGTAAGGATTTAGAAAACAGTGGTTGGATGGTGTTTATACAAAGGTTCGAGGGTTTCAACCTTTCGGTTTCCCAGCAATTCGCCCTCACCTTTGACGGTTGCAGGTCTAAGGTCGGTGACATACAGGACTAGCAGCTACAGGCCAAAGGTGGTTTAAAAACTCCAAAGTCGACGAGGTGCCGTGGCCTTTACTATTCACATCAAAGAAGATTGTTTCCTGTGATAAAGGTATGCCCATCACTACCCTCAAACCCAAGTGGCACGATCTTTTGGTAATTGTTAAACAATTTGTCACCTGTCAAGGTCGGTATGGCTTGGTATTTCTGTATCACCTCCGGTTATTCATGAATTTAATAGTCTATCCTTTGAACATGCCACATTACTTCTTGCATAGTCTTTACAAGATGTCTAAGAGATTCAAGCGTGAGAAGGCTGATAGCATCATTTTTCATCACGGCTTGATTAGACTCATTATCGTCCACCATTTGAGCCTTAGTGGTGATAAATGGAAAGCCTTCCTGACAAGGAACGACTTTGCCACTCCCGATTCGGTTCAAATGGACAAGGCTGTGGTCAGTGAGACTTTGGCTGGACCAGCCGTGCAATTTCATATCCTTCTACCCCCTGTCAAACCCTTAGATTTCCCCGACTTGGACCTACCCAATGCCATGGTTAACCCATGTGCTAAGGATGATATCAAGGTCGTCAAAAGACATGTGAGGAAGAAAGACAGAAGCGATACTACTGTCGACAAAAGGGGGAAGAGAAATGCTCGATTGATATCAAGACTTGCCCAGAACAAGCCTAAGAAGAACATCGACGAAAATCCCATAGTGTTGAGCAAGGACTCGGACTCCTATATAGAGCGTTTCCTAGATGAGGAGTACCCCTATTCCCATGGCCTATGCTCTAAGGAACTCTTTGAATATGTCTCTAACTTACCTCCTTGCCTCAAAAACAACCCAAACTACCTGGGAATCAAGGTGCACAAGGAAACCCCTGGTAATCTGAACAAACCCTCACCTGTGATACCAAATCTTGATTAATTATCATGTACACAATGTAATGCTTGGTTAGAGAGTTATTACACCGGCGTTCCCCTGTTGCAATCAAATATCAAATCATTAGAAGAATGGGTGACAGTGCTGGCAAAGGAGAACGACAGGCTACAGACCAACAAGAAGAAACACAAAACCACCAGTTCAATTATCTTCAAAAACGTCGAAGCAACATCGGCCTTTGTAAATTCAAAATTATCATGAACGAGTTGTTTTCTGATTGTCCAGGTATGAATTTCGATATGAATTTTTTTTTTTTTAGTTGGTTCGAATTAATATAACCGATTGGATTTTCTTTCAATAGCTTTGTTCGTTTTGATTCAAAATGATTCTGTTACTTTCGTTTTACCAAAATAATTTCGTGATGAATCATGAGTGGGAAATTTGTTTTCTAAACTCGGACACACCTATGATTTAGTTATTACGATTCTATTGTTCTCAGATTAGTAGAAGCGATTGATTGGTTTTGATTTTGGCTTGGTTCGCTTTAGAATAATTCTGTTGGTTTAAGTTAATGTAGTCGATTGGGTTTTCTTTTTCATTTAGTTCTGTTCAAATATATATTTAAGGAATGATTCTGTTTTGTTTCCATTTTAGCCTTTGATTGCATTCGATCTATACAGGAGATTTATTTATCAGACACAGCTATGATTTGGATTGATACGATTTTGTTTTTTTTGGATTATGTCGACCCCAAGCTGGCTTGATTCATTTCTTTTGGCTTGATTTTGAAATGATTCCATAGGCTTGAATTGGCATGATCCTTTACATGTGTAATGCATCAATATCAGTGAGTGGTTTGATAGATATAATGTAATCTAATGATTTTCAAAACGACTCTGTTAGCTTTGATTTTGAAAAATGATTTTGTTAATGGCTGAGGGGACATAAACTATTGCATGAATGATTTGTTTAACCGGTTACAGTTTGTATTGATTGAAATTGGTTCATGAAAATGATTTCAATGATTTCAAATTATCTAAGCAATTTGTTTTACCCCGAATTGGTGATAACAAATGTTGAACAGAGTGCATGTATCTCTATTACCATTCAGTTGACCACGATTTCGTTTGTTTCAATTTGCATACAAGTTTTGGTTTGATATTGCATGAATGATTCACTCTGTTGGAATTAGTGATTAAATATTTGGTTGAATGAGTCGAATATAATTCTGTTAAGTTTTGGATTGATTTTAAAATGATTCTATGCTCAAATTAGACCAGCTACAGAATCACAAGATTCTGTAGCTAGTCTTAGAATTTTGATTTTTGTTAATTTTACCAATAAAATATCACCTAAACTTGTCTATTCTTGTCCACTTTCAGGTGCATACGAATTTCAATGACCAATTGGCATGCTGTGGTAGTTTAAGAGATGTTTTTGTGATACAGTTTTGTTATAGGTTGTTAGCTTTAGTCAGACTTGGGAGATTATCCCTAGATTTTTTGTAAATTGTTTTGTTAATTCCCACAGGGATGTTTTACCCTGTGGGAGGTCTTTAAATACTAGTTATTTTTTGTAATAATCATCATCATCACTGTTGGGAGAACCATATTATGGATTTATAATGATATAGACTGGGATGAAAGTTGATGTCTTGTAACAACTTTCGCTTTCAATATATCAAACTTTTGTTTCAAGTTTTCCTCATATCAGTTTGCAATTAATTATCGACTACTTTAGCTATCATGAGTCATTGCATGTTGATGTGATTTGGTTTATGTGTTTTCCATATCTGATCTCTCTTATTTAAAAAATATAGCAATTATTCTGCTTCAGTTTAATGAATTACAGGTTTAGCTTTTTCGTTAAATGAATCATTTTGTACAGATCTTTGCACAAAGATTTATCTAACTGCAATGATTTGTAGATTATATAATTGTTGTTATTTTTTATGTCTTGTTTGTCCCGTCGTTTATACTTGAAGAGCATAGTTTCTTCTTGTTTAAGAGAAGCTTGTGCAGAATCTGGTGTGGGTTTCCTCCCACCGAACAGCTGAATCGACTATTGTACACAGGACAAACTTGAAGCGTTACTTCAGGTCAGTTTGCTATATGTTATTTAATAGTTAATTTATTAGTGTTATTTAAGTAGTTTAGATAGATATGTATATAGTTTAGATTCTTAGTTAGAATTATTATTTTAGTCGCTTAGCTTAAATATTTTTTCAGTTTATTTCTTTCTCATAAAATTATAAAATCAAAAAACAATAGTTTTGTTGTCATAAGATAGTTTACAAATGATTTTTGCAGGTTTTCATTTAAATCTGTAATTTGTAAATATTGTACATTTGTGATTAAGATTTAATTTTGTTGATAGTTGAATGTTAAATTTCATAGAGTTATTATAGTATTAGATAGTAAATTGTATATATTAATAGTTCAGATTCGTTTATTAGTTTGTTTTAATTGTTATTTTCATTTAGATTGGTTCCTTTAGTGTAGTTTTCTTTTGTTTTTCTAGGACTTAGATCGGCCAACGGAGCCGCTAAACCCGTCAGGGTGGGTCATCCCAAATGGCTTGGGTTATTTAGACAACCTCGGACCGGATCCACTCTTCTAGTTGGCGAGCATTCATTTTCGCCCGTCAACACCACCTTGACGTAGAAGTAGAATGATGGAACCACTGTCACACTATCACTGTGAGATATATTGTTGTAAACCTGTAATCAATCTATAACAACCTATACCAATAACCTGTGCCAACATGTACCATACATCAACTTGTACCATAAACAAATGCATGAACCATTCACCAAGGCTGTACAAATAACCTGTCACAATAACATGTCCAAACAACCTGTAATCAACCTGTACCATGAACAAATGTATCAACCATGCATGAACCTGTATCTCAGCATGTACCATCAATGAGTGCATCAACCATGCACCAAATATGTATCAATCATGCATCAAATACACATAAACCATGACTCATCAAGATGTACCAACATAATCAACTAGACAACTCATGTATGTGCCAACTCATTAACTACTTGCCTCAACCATATACCCAACATGTACATCAACCAAAAGCCATCATCAATTTCATCATCCAAATCTGATTTGTAACTCTGTAATAGAATTGGTGTATATGAGCACATACCTGCAAACCTTCCTTAACTTTAACAACAAGAGACTATCATTTTCATCAAACTTTACTTTAGTCTCACATGACAAATTTTTGATTAGTCAAAAACCCTAACTTGCAATAATAATAACTATGTACTTGTAATGAAAAAAGATATGAAAATCGTATACAATGTTCTTCAGTGTCTTTTATGCAATTTGTCCATATGTCACTTCTTGGAACCTCTCAGAAAAGGTGTTATAGAAAAATGGCATACCTTGTTGAATTCTGGCTTATTTTAGAGAGAAAACTTGTAGAGCATGCCCCACACAAAATATTTGTTGTATAGATATGAACATTGTACAGAGAATATTACAGACAATAATCTAACCAATACATTTGGTCTTACTAAATTTCGATCTGTTATGAAGAAGTTATGCGTTTTTACCCGAAACACATGTTTTAGACTAGTTTTAGGACTAGCCACAAACCCTATTTTCCACGGTGTGTAACTCTAAAAATAAATTGACCCACAAGATGAAATTTGTATCACAACTACTTGGATATGTTTCCTCAATGTCCTCCCAATTTCATGGTCTGAATCATTCTAAATAAAAGTTATTGTGAAAATGGTGAGATGACCTGTAAATAACATACTTTAGAAAACATCATCAAAAGAATTTATCCTCTCTTGAATTTCAGCCTTCTTTACTTCACTTTCCCTCTGAAATTCGGCTTAGATATCCTTTGGTTAACTCATTCAATTGTAGATATCCAATATGCTCAAGTTTAATTAATATGAGAGAGCCTTGCCTCTTATTTATACTTTCATGTAGCTTCCTTAAGGGGTTACCTTTTAACCATCTTAACTAACTTTCCTTATTTTAGGGTTAACCCACTTCTAACCACTTGTCCACATAGTAATTTATTTTGTATTCACTTTGAATTATAGTACACTTATGACTTCACTTTATTAATTACCTTTTAAAATGTCTTAAACCACTTTTATTACTTTGACCTTTTGGGGCTTCTAGATGACTCTTGAGGGTTCTCTAACTTCACATGGCCATAAATATCTAACCATGAGGCATTATGTGATGTTCCACATAGCACTAGAAATGGCATGAAATGTACTATCCATATAGAATATTATTACCTACAAATATATAAAAAATCATACCATTATCCATCAAAAAAACTTGGGTCCATTACCCAAACCTTTATCCAACTTCACATGGCCATAAATCTCTAACCGTGAAGAGTTATGTGACGTTCCACATACCATCGTAAATGGCATGACATGTAATATACATATGGAATAGTCTTACCTACAAATATATAAAAAATCATACTATTATACATAAAAAAACCTTGGGTCCATTATCCAAACCTTTGTGCTACCGATATTTTCTACTAGACTTTCTTCAAGGGTTGACATCAATGACAACCAACGCAAATAATCAACAATATCCCCCTTTTAAATTGATAGCAACACTCTAATGCAATACTGAATTCATATCACTCATGCTCCCTTTGTGACCATCGCTCCCCCTGGAACCATGCCTCTGTGCTCTTTCTCTAAGAATTTACCTTTGCATATGATAAATATCTCCCCCTTTGTCATCAATGGCAAAGGTATATTTCCATTTGGGGTTGATCCCCCTAACTGAAATATCCTTGGGGATACTCCCCCTGACTGAACTCTTCCCGAAATTGATCTCTTGACCTGAATTGTCCTCTTTATGCTTCTTCTTCGTGTAAATATAAGACATATAAGATAAGCATTCAAAAGCGTTCATTTTGGAGTAGAAAATACTCTGAGTCTTTGGTGAAGATACTCAAATGATTCCTGTGAAAGAGGTTTTATAAAGATGTCTACCACCTATTCTTTTGTGCCCACATATTCAACTATGTTGTTCTTCGCTGCAACCTGTTCCCATAGAAAATGATACTTGATTGGAATGTGCTTCATCTTGGAGTGCATCATTGGGTTCTTTGAGATACTGATGGCGCTTGTATTATCACAATAGATTGGAATGGGCTCATCATACTCAATCTATATATCTTCCAGAGTTTGTTTCATCCTTAGAACCTATGTACCACATGATGCTATTGCAATATACTCTGCCTCGGTTGTAGATAAGGATACTGATGATTGTTTCTTTCTTAGCCATGATACTAAACACTTACCCAAGTAGAACATTGCTCCATTGGTGCTTCTTCAGTCATCAATGCAACCTGCCCAATCTACATCTATGTAGGCAATAAGTGAAAGATCATTTCCTTTTGGATTCCATAATCCAAACTCTTATGTTCCTTTGAGATATATGAAAATCCTCTTCACTGCTACGACATGTGTTTCCTTTAGTGCTTCTTGAAATCGTTCCACCTGTCCAACTGCCTGCATTACATCTGATCTAGATGTTGTCACATATAGTAAGATACCAATCATTGACTTGTATTTCTTATGTTCTATAGACTTTGAATCATCATCTTTGCTCAACTTGCAACTGGTTTGCATATGAGTGGTAACTAATTTGCAATCTTCCATTCTGAACTTCTTTAGCATTTCTATGATATACTTAGTTTGAGAAATAAAAATTCCTTGGTTGCTTTGACATATCTGAAGACCCGGAAAGAAGGATAGTTCTCAAAGTAATGACATTTCAAATTCATTATGCATATCCTTTGCAAATTTTTGGCTTAACCTGTCATTAGTACTTCCAAATACAATATCATCAACATAAATTTCAATTAATAAAATACTACCTCCAGTTACCTTGATGTAGAGGTGGTTGTCTGTGCTTCCTTTCCATAGTTCGTAGGGGGTTTTATCATTATTTTTTTTGAGAATTACTTTTTTTTGAATGTGAACTAATGTATGCATTGCATGTGTCCAAAAATATCTGTCAATTTGGAATCCATTAGCATTGTTCGAGCCATTTCCTATGTAATTATCATCCATTATGATAATGTTCCTTTCTCTCTAAACCACTCTCTGAAACAATCTTTGAATCCATTCTCTCATCCAATGTCATATATATGTCCAAACCTGCTAAGTTTTCTTACGAATCCATCTCTGTCCATACTGTCCATGACTCTAATTGTGCAACTGTCCATAATGTTGACCCATTTATCACTATACTATCATGAAGTCTTGATTAATCTATCAAACTGTACTTCTACTAACTGACTGCTCTGGATCTTTCTTATCAAACTCTACAAGCTACCAGAAGGATGGTTATTTTGTCTGTCACATCTATCACATAGAATCCCCATGTCTAATATTCATGTTACCTGGGAGTCTCTAATCTAGATGTCTCAGAACAATTTCTGCTCCGATGTGTATTCATCATCATCTTCATTGGTAGATTCATCATCTCTCTAAGCTCTTACTTTTTTGTTTATGTCTGTGGATTCATATTTCACTACATTGCCTGAAAGTACAATCTCTTAAACCTATTCCTTATTTTATTTTAGTTGTTTTCCAAACCTTTATGTATCTGACATCTTTCTTTTTCTCTATAGAATTTTCTTTATCTCATTTTATTGCCAATATTGCGATCTTGGGGACCTGGTCTTTGTTCACCTGTTCTTCATGTTTTCGTATCCATACTTTCTTATATCTGATATCAATGTTCTCTTTCATGGAAGTATCAATCATGCTTCTACAATCACTAGTTATGTGTCAATAGTTATGACATTTGTAACATTCAATGTTACGTGGGGCCACATAGGAATTTATTGCTTGAACATTTCTTTTATAATCTTTGCAATCTGAAACCTTATGTCCAAAGTTAGTACAATAAAAAAAATGACCATAAAATAAATTTGCATACCTGGGAGCAAATGATCTTCTTTGTGGCGTAGTCCTTCTAAATTTTTTCCTTGATTGATCATGATCATGATCGAAGCTTCTTTGTGGCTTGAACATGGATGGTCTTCTTGAAGATACATCTTCAATAGTTTTCTTGTATTCTGGTTGACCATGATTCCTTTCTTTGAGTAATTCTGCATAACTCTTTCTATTTTCTTCATTCTTCTTTTCTAGCAACCTAGAGTGCTTCTCTTCATTCTCTATAACTGATGTAGATGTTTCTGTCTCTTCAACGTTCTTGTTGAGCTTGACGATTTTACTTCTCAATGTGACAACTTCTTCTTCAACATTCTCAACCTCTTCTTCTTTCTTCATTATCTAAGACTTCATGACTTCTTTGGTTCTTTTCGCTTCTTCAAGCTGAATTTTTAATGTGATTATTTCTTCTTAAAGTCCTTTATCTTCTTGACCAAACTTTGCCTCAAGCTGGTTTAGATCGTTATTTCTTTCCTTAAGATGATCTGTCAATATATTCTCTCTCATTTCTGCTTCTTCCTTCTATGCTTCTATGTTGGGTTCCAAATACTACTCTTGATATTGAATATTTTCTTCGATCTTTCTGGCTTCTTCTAGCTGAGTTCTTAAGTTCTCGAGGAACTGTTGGGCTTCTTAAAAAATGTGAACACTTTCATTTTGTTTCATCAATTCTTTATTGAGTGACTTGTTTTCTTCTCTTAGTTCATCTAAAGAAAACTAGAGTGGTTCTCTCCATTCTCTATAACTGATGTGGAAGTTTTTGTCTCTTCAACATTCTTGTTGAGCTTGACGATTTTACTTCTCAATGTGACAAATTATTCTTCAAGATTCTCAACCTCTTCTTCTTTCTTCATTATCTGAGACTTCATGACTTCTCCTATTCTTTTCTCTTATTCAAACTGAATTTTTAATGTGATTATTTCTTCTACATGTCCTTTCTCTTCTTGACCAAACTCTGCCTCAACCTGGTGTAGATTGTTAGTTCTTTCCTTAAGATGATCTGTCAATATCTTCTCTCTCATTTCTGCTTCTTCCTTTTGTGCTACTATGTTGGCTTCCAAATACTTTTTTTGATATTCAAGATTTTCTTCGATATTTCTGGCTTCTTCTAGCTGAGTTCTTATGTTCTCAATGAACTGTTGGGCTTCTTAAAAAATACGAACACTTTCCTTTTGTTTCATCAATTCTTTCTTGTGTGACTTGTTTTCATCTCTTAGTTCATCTAAATCATTAATCAATTCTGCTTCATAATTTTCTTCCTTTTCAGTTAGTTATTCTGTCTCATTTCCTTCATGACATTCTATTTCAAGATGTCCATGTTTTTCACAATTAAAGCAAAACAACATACCTCTGGTGATTATGTACTCTTCATCTTGTAAATATTTTTGACATGGTGAACATAATTCTTCTTGATTTGTATCTGCATCTTCTTTGGCATTTTCTGAATCTGCGATGGGTGAAGAATATATGTCATGTAACTTATCCCAAAGTTCTTTGGATGATGAGCATTTACCAACATTTTCTATTACCGAATTAGGTAATCATTCCCAGATGAAATCCATTGCTATTTTGTTATTCTTCTTCAATTCCTTCTAGGTTGCAGTCTTTTCCCTTTTTGAGCTATCATATCCTGTAACAACTGATAGACAAACATAATTCCCATGTTCCTGTAAATATACTTTCATCCTTCTGCTCCACATCTCATACTTAAAACCATTCTGACCATTAAACAGTGGTACTCTATTCTCAAAATAATCCATGATCTCCTTCAATGGTTAAATTGTTCCCTGAAGGAGACTACTCTGATACCAATTGTTGGATTATTGAGAGGGGGTGGTGAATCAGTAATTGAGTAATTCAATCCTTTTTAACCACAAATGCAAGTGTTATATCAATGTAGCATTATCATCCAATATTTGCAGAGTAAATAAACAATGAACAAATGAGAAATCATACACATACACAGTACACCGACGTTTTTACGTGGAAACCCAAAGCGGGAGAAAACCACATAATGATTTTTCTTATATGTATTTAAGAATTACATTCATTGGAAGCACCAACTTCCTTTCTTTTCCAGTTGCAACTGGAAGGAGGCTCCAACCCCCTAGTTTCTCAAGCTACATCCTAAAGGAAGCTCCAACTCCCTAATTCTCTGGCTACAACCAGAAGGATGCTACAAACCCCTAGTTTCTTAGGCTACAACCTGAGGGAAGATCCAACTCCCCAATTCTCTGGATACTACCAGAAGGAGGATAAAACCACCTATGTTCTCCGGCTACAACCATAAGGTTTCTAAAACCACTTGTCCTTTCCCCATCCAACCACCCTGACATAGATGTAGAATGATGGAACCAATGCCACACTATCATTGCGAGATATACTGCTGTAAACCTGTACCAATCAACCTGTAGAAACCTGTACCAATAAACAGTGCCAACATGTACCATACAAAAACCTATACCTCAACCTGGATCATAAAAAAATCCATCAACCATGCAACACGGTTGTACAAATACCATGTCACAATAACCTTTCCAAACAACTCGTAATCAACCTATACCATAAACAAGTGCATCCACCATGCACCAACCTATACCTCAACCTGTACCATCAATGAGTGCATCAACCATGCACCAAATATGTACCAATCATGCATCAAATACACATAAACTATGACTCATCAATATGTACAAACGTCATCAACTATACACCTCATGTATGTGCAAATTCATCAACTACTTGTCTCAACCATGTACCCAACATGTACCTCAACCAAAATCCCTCATCAAATTCATCATCCAAATCTGATTTGTAACTCTGTAATAGACCTAGTGTATATGATCACATACCTGCAAAGCTTCCTTAACTTTAACAACAAGAGACTAGCATTTTCATCAAACTTTACTTTAGTCTCACATGTCAAATTTTGGATTAGTCAAAATACCTAACTTGCAATAATAATAATTATGTACTTGTAATGAATACAAATCTGAAAATGGTACGCAATGTTCTTCAATGTCTTTTATGAAATTCCTCCAGATGTCACTAATTGGAACCTCTAAAAAAAGGAGTTATAGCAAAAATGGCATACCTTGTTGAATTTTGGCTTATTCTAGAGAGCAAACTTGTAGAGAATTCCCCACATGGAATATTTGTTGTATGGATCTGAACATTGTACAAAGAATACTAAAGACGGTAATATAACCAATACATTTAGTCTTACTGAATTTGTATATGTTATAAATAAGTTATGACGTTTTTACTCGAAACACTTGTTTTAGACTAGTTTCAGGACTAGCCACAAACCCTATTTTCCACGGTGTGTAACTCCAAAAATAAAACGACCCAAAGGATGAAATTTGTATCAAAACTACTTAGATATGTTTCCTCAATGGCCTCCCAATTTAACAGTCTGACTCATTCTAGAAAAAAATTTATTGCGAAAATGGTGAGATGACTTGTAAATAGCATACCTTAGAAAACATCATCCAAAGAATTTATCCTCTCTTGAATTTCGACCTTCTTTACTTCACCTTCCCTCTGAAATTTGGCTTAGATATCCTTTGGTTACCTTAGTCACTTGTATATATTCAATATTATCAAGTGTAATTAAAATGAGAGAGCCTTGCCTCTTATTTATAATTTCATGTATCTTCCTCAAGGGGTTACCTGTTAACCATCTTAACGCGCTTTCCTTATTTTAGGGTTAAACCAGTTCTAACCACTTGTCCACTTAGTAGTTTCTCTATTAACTTTATTATTTAAATAATTAATTTTGTATTCACTTTGACTTATAGTACACTCATCACTTCACTTTATTATTTACCTTCTAAAATCTCTTAAACCACTTTAACTACTTTGACCTTTTGGGGCTTCTAGATGACTCATGAGGGTTATCCAACTTCACATGGCCATAACTCTCTAACCGTGAGGATTTATGTGACGTTCCACATACCAACGGAAATGGAATTACATGTACTATCCATATAGAATATTCTTACCTGCAAATATATCAAAATTCATACAATTATCCATCAAACAAACGTGGGTCCATTACCCAAACCTTTCTCCAACTTCACATGGACATAACTCTCTAACCGTGAGGAGTTATGTGACGTTCCACATAGCACCGGAAATGGCATGACATGTAATATCCATCTGAAATAGTCTTGCCTACAAATATATCAAAATTCATACCATTATACATCAAACAAACTTGGGTCCATTATCCAAACCTTTATGCTACCATAATTTGCTATCAAACTTTCTTCAAGGGTTGACATCAATGACAACCAACCCAAATAATCAACAATTTTAATTGTGATTGGAATTTTTCAGTGGTATTTTTTAATTGTTGTGATTTAGTTATTGGTATTCCCTATGCTTAAAATGATGTAAGTAATTGGATTGATGCCAATGATGAAGAAATTTCATTATATTATAGTAATTTACTTAGAAATTTGTTTTCCATGAACATTCTATGATATACAACTACTCTTTTATCACATTTGTCCATTCATGTTGAATTTTGATATCTATGCCCACTAGAAATTAGTTGTTGCAATTAATTATCTTAGTTTCTAATTATGACATGAACATTGAGAAAATTAAGTAATGTTACAATATAGAGAGAAATCATTGTCTTCTCCACTGCCATACATAACCTGAGGTTCTTTCCCACAACTATACACTGTCCAAATATCTTCTAGGAGGCCATATGTTTCCCTGTAACCTCTCTAGAATTTGATCATAGTTTGTTTTTAGTTCTTGGAGGTTGTATGCAAGTTGTACTACTTGTACATAACCTAGCACAATGTCCTCATCTCCCTATGGATCACATGAGTTGAAGGCTTAACATGTGAGAGTTCTTGGGCATGGGCAGTTAAATGATTAATATATTCACCATATAAATACTGGTCTAAATGAAATGAAAAACTATTTTTTAAATGGATTTTCCTCCCATCAATTTTGGAGTCTCATGGATTAATGAAATTGGGTGCTTGTTGTATTATTGCCACCTTTTCATGAAGTCATATCTCATATATGTTTTAAATAATGACTCTCTCTCTCTCTCTCATATTTAAAGAGTGGCCTTCTCGTACATGTAACAAATAATTTCCATTTCATCTGTGCTATAACTAATTACAATCTTGTTTATGGTCAACGAATGGAGTATAAGTTGGATTGGTTATAAACATGGGAAATTTTAGAAATTTGAGTGTTGAATGGGACATACCATTCCATCGTGAATGGATTGTGAACCATATGCCATTTGATAAGAGATTCATCCTCGACGCTTCCTTAACTTGAGAAAATATATATCTATATATTGAGAGGAGCATTTCCTATATTAAAAATTTACTTGAAGCCTAATTTAAAGCTTGTTCTTCCTCCTTGCTAGAACACTACATTGGTCTTATTGTTGGTTTAGCTTAAGGATGAAGTAGTTGATTAGTTTGATGTTGGATTATTGATAATAAGTGGATATCTGGCACCATTGGTTGGGTTGTGATCAAATAATTGGACTTTATGGATAGTATTTAGTTAATTAGACAAGCCATTACAATTAAAATTGAATACACATAAAACCATGACAGTGTCTCAACATTAATAATATTGATAGAGATGGTTTTGGTTGGATATCAATGTGAAAATGAGTTGCACTGAAGATAGAGAAACTAAGAAATACAGTCCTAAAACTAGATATGAGAATAGAGTTCTTAGTGATAGAGTAATTGTATAGTTCAACTAGTGGTTTTGGTATTCAATTTCACACAGAGTTCAGAAGCCTTGTATCCATTCTAAAGACAGACATCTCAACATACGAATGTGTGTAGAGACTATAACTTAATTCCATCAAGTATTCATGTTAGTGAAGTGAGTGGGATAGAAGCCCCTTGTTTATGAATCATAAGGTATAAACGTAGTTGAGTCCTTGACTATGACACAACTACTATAAATGTGAATAGAAATCAAACTCAACACTGGTAAAGTAAAAAGAGAAAGGTTGGAATACCTGTAATCCATCAATGTTCAACTTTGAGAAGAGAACAAGCACTTGAAGAAGAAGGTCTGGATATATGACCGAAGGATTACAGAGATGGAGAAAAAACTTGAGACCTCAACAACATCATTTCCATTGAAAAATATCTTATTTTGATGAACATCAAGACTCCCTCACAATTTTTATGGAATATTGGGGAAAGTGTAGAGTGTAGCTTATGCAATTGGGAGAGGAGGTCATCTAGATGGACAATTGGCAGGAGGACAGACTCACTCAAATGATGGCTCATCTACAAATAGAGTGGGTAGAGAAGGAAAAATATATGACAAATCTATAGTCTGATGTCCAAGAGATTGGGGAAGAAAATCCACCTCCCACTTCCACTATTGAAGCTGACACCACGATGGAGTAAATCCTGGTAAGTTAATCTTTTCTAGACCTTTCTCAATAACCTTTTGGTGGATTTTAAAATTATACCAAAGGAATTGGTTCAAATTGTTAAGGTAGATGGGATACGATCATCAAGGGTTAGGCAAGAGAAGTCAAGGAATTATAAGCCCCATTATAGCTTAATTGAGGGTCAAGCATGAATCCCTAGATTTTGATGGAAAATTGTAAAATACCATGAACATTGAGATCACATTTGTGAAGGAAAAAGACATGGAAAAATTTGCATGTTCTTCAAAAGAAAGAGTAGAAGTGAATGAAGACGATAGGACACCACCACTCCATCCTCCTTGTGGTAGATTGAAAAAAGGAAATGATCAGGAAATTGAAAAAAATTATCCTACACCAACACCTAGAAGAAGTGGCAAGAAGATCATTGTAAACAAGAAGACAAAGAGAAAGAGGTATGCAATAGGCAATGGATTCCTTATCTGTCATTTCTACAAGAAGAAATGTCATAACGTTGTCACTTGTTGGTATGCTAAAGAAAAAAAAATTGAAATAAAAAAGGACATCTTGAGGCATATTGTTGGGACACGTAAGAAACATTCCACAAGCCAAATTGTTTTCAAAGGAGGAATGGTAAAAAGACTTCTCCAAACCAGTATTAAATTCATAGACATAGGGAGAAAAGGAGTATGTCTAGCAATATATATAGTAGCCCTAAGAAATATTTCCACCACTATAATTTGAGTGGACATTAGAAAGAAACATTTTGGTGTCTTCATCCAGAGCTTCACCCCAAAAGAAACAAAAATAAGATAAGAGTATGGAAAGTGAAGCCTAAAGGAGTTGAATAGCACCTTCTCTTCGTAGCTTAAGAAGCAAAAAGTCACTACATATTTTTAGTACCATAGGAGGTCAACCTCACTAATGAAGAAAGTAGTTGTTGGATGGAAGTAGAAGTGAGAAAAGGAGGATCTCAAGAATTTGATGATGTTTCATTCATTGTAATCTAGTTCACGAATAAATCAACACTAGGTGAACCAACTTACCAGTGATCAAGTCTCCTACAACTAGCATGTAGGATCATGTAAGTCTACATTTAATGCATGTGATTTCTTTCCCATGGTGATAGAAAGTGAAAGAATGAATCACTCAACACTACTTGAAAAAATCTATGCATGTCTCTTGTTGAACAAATAAATGGAGGAATTTTTATTGATGAATGACAAAGTCTGAAGATTTTAGAGTTTGATGCAGATATATTTTTCCATTCTAGTATGAAATTGATCCTATCGGGGTAGACCACAACTCCTTTAATGGGGTTACTATGTGATGGCATATCTACCAAGACCTCTCAGGACAATAATATACTAGAATTTGACTTCGATTTTATTGGTTTCTAAGATGGACCATGCCCAAGTCTAAGAATGTAAGAGACTTGCATGTCAAAGATGGGAATGAATTTTGAATGAATAGTTTAGATCTAAAGATTGCTTAGAATTGAAAGTTAGTGATAAGATGTTTTCATTGAGGGAACAAGTGAGCCAACAACCAGAGCTACATATAGAGCTAGAGCCAATGTCAAACATATAGCCAAGAGTCAAAGTTGAGAGCCATGTTCAGGAGAATTAGACAAAAGACACATTGATCAAAATTGGTTTCATCTAAGATTTTAGAGACTAGAAACCCCTCTCAATTTGGACATGTGATAAAAAATGGATGAAAACCCAAGAGAAAGTTAGATAAAAACATAAAAGGGACATTGCAAATTTTAGAGACTAAAGAAAACAAAAGAGGTGAAAAAAAATGAAAAAAAAAAATAATATAAGAGAGAAAAAGAGAGAGGAATGGGAAATGATGTGTCGGTCACTTGGCCTTCCCATTACCCACTAAATCCCCTATATCTTTTTGTATCTTGAATCTGAAAAGGATTTTTCTATTGTTGGACAAGAGGTGATGATCCATATTATTTTCCCCACGAAATGAGAGCATCGATATAATAAATAAATGTACAGAGATATTATCAGATATCCAATAATATAACAGAGATATATCAAAGATATAACCATAAACACATATATACAATAATACACAATTTCTATTAATGAGCGAAATGTACAAAACTGTAGAAATACAGAGTGAAAGACTCACTAGAATGGTGGAAACTTATCTCTGAGAAGAGACGTGACGGCTATGTTCATTCACAAGAAGATGGTTGTTATAATGAGTCTCCAAAGGCCTTTTTAACATAAATAAAATCCAAAACCCTAACCCTGGAAGATGAAAATATCTTATGACCCTAACCCTAACCAAGGATTAAGATCGAAAAAAATGATTTTGGATGGATAGATCATCAACAATGGAATGAATAAAGAAGGAACATACACAAATCATATTACTTGGTTTCATCAAATGTGAAGCCTTTAAATGGAAATCTTTGAGGACAAATCCTTTTGAAGGAGGGTACTATGTTATGACCCAAGGGGGGCATATATATGGATAAATGTATATGATATGACCCCAAGGGGGGAATATATGGGCATACATGTAAATTTTAATGTGCAAATACATATTTAATAGGGTCATCCCAGTGATAAAGGGGCCTCATGTGCAAGTGTGAATAACTATATATAAGAGATAATGTATTCATTATTGTGAGGTGAATTGTGAAGTATGAAAGGTATTTGGTTATTTGGAGGGGGTTCTCCTATTCTTTAAGGAGTTATTGTGTAACTTATCTATATTGTAGTTGTTCTCCACGTTGACATTCTGTACATGGTGTGTACTTCTATCATTTTATGATATTTTGAGTATTTGGTTCATAACAAAATCCGATAGTTTTGTGGACCCTGTTTTGGATAGTTTGGTGTATCAACTTCTCGAGGGTGTAACTTTGGCATGCAATTTCTATTTGGGGTGCAAAATAGCTCGCTAGAAATGTATTGATGAGGAGATTCATTTCTCAGGATCAATCAGAGTATTAGGTTAATATTAGGGTTCTCGGTCATGAAAAAACATCGTTTAGGCCCTCAAAATAGCCCCAAAAGTTTGGGACCAAAAAAACTGCTAAAAATAGTAAGCTGCCAAAAAAACAATTTTGAGCTAGTTGGAATAGGTGGGTGGCCATTGAGATCCTATTGGATAAATCCTCCCTCCTTAGGAAGAAATGGTCTCCATTGTGTTGATTTCCTAGGGGAGAAGGGAAACTGTTTATTGAATCAGAATCTTGGTGAGCTTCTTTCCTTGCTAGAGAAGTCGCATTGCTTAGCTTGTTGAAGACTGTCACGAACTTGTTGTTGGTAGGGTTGAATATGTTCAACCAACTTGTTGTATCTTGGCTTGACTATGCAATGTGTAGGTATCATTGTAGGTGAAGAAACAATATCTTCTGCAATCTTCTACAATCTGTTGTTGTTGGAAAGTAAGGTCTTGGGACAAGGTTGCAATGTCCTTCTATTCACCTTTTGAGCATATTGTGAAGAGATTGAATTTTGTAGTATGATAGATTACCTTGCGACACTTTTTGATGGGACAGTAGTTGAAACTACCTCTAGTATCTTGTATATATGACTCCCTAGAGTAACAATTACACTACGAGGTCAAGACTCATAAATAGCATGGTGATTCGACATATATGGCTGACCAAAAATAACATCACAAGCATCTAGTGGGGAAAAATTACATAATGCCTCATCCTTGAAGGGATGGATTCCATATGAAAATTGACACTGCTCGTTGACACGAATATCTCATCCCTGAGAAATCACCCGATGTTGCATGGTTGTGGGTGTGGTGTTGTCGATAACCCCAACTATTTGATGACCTTTGTTGAGATGAGGTTATTCTGGCTTCTGCTATCAACAATAAAATGTAGAGGGGTCCCCTTCACCCATATATGTGAATTGAAAAGGCACTCCCCCTCTTCAGGATATGGTGGTTATTTTGGTTGAGTTGGTGTGATCACAACAATAGTAGTGGGGTCTACATCGATGATTTGTCTTTTCCCATTATTTTATGAATCAGATTCTGAATCAAGGTTCGACTCCTTTTATTTGATCTCGACCAACAGTGATTGTTTTGAGCGACATTCATCAGTGTTATGCCAATGGATTTTGTGGAAATCACACCACTTTCCAGTGTCCTTCTTTGTATTTTTGTGACCCTTCTTTTCCCATGGCTTGGAATAGTTTTCTAGAGGCTAGTTGTTAGGGTCATATTTACCATACTTTGGTTACTGTGGATTTTCATACCCGAAATCGTTTGTCAAGGTTCCTAAATTTCTTCTCAATTTTGAAAACATATCGATAGGAAGCTCCCAGTGATGAGATGTCCAGGAAATCCATTTCTATTTGGATGTACCTATCTAGAGCCTCGCGGTATTTTAGAACCAGATGTTTCTTAGAGTATTTTATACCCAACTTAGTGGGCAAGGTATGGAAATTATTTGTGAAATCCGACATTGTTTATCCCTTATATTTTCCCAGTGTGGTCCATCTCATGTACTGGTCATCATAGTTACCAACAGGGTAATATTGTTCCTTGACCGCATTGAGAAAACAATCCCAGGTGGGATCGACCCCATATATTCTAGAATCCTATGTGGAAATTTTCTCCTAGTAAGTTTCCCACCAATGTTTAACATGGGGGAGAGCCTTAAAGAGTGCGAAGGTGATATTTTCACTGTCAAAAAAATTGTGAACAGAGAAATAACCTTCTAGCAGATTTAACCATTTTTCTAGGGCATCTACATGGATATGACCTCAAATACGGGAATATCAAAATTAAATTGTACTTTGAAAGGAGAGGTGCCTCCAAAGTGGCCACTTGATGAATACATGCCTACTGTTATCGGTAGACGTTGAGGGATATGGGAAAAAATATCCACCATTTCGTCCCTCTGTCGCGTGAGAGCTTGCTCAAGCAACATATCAATAGAATATTTTTCTCTGTCGTCTTTATTTTATTCTTCCATGGAGGGTTTCTTGGGCGTGTGAGAGATATTTTCCTCAAGAGAGACAATATTGAGACCCAAATTTCTATACTTAGACCTTGTCGAGGACATGCATTGAAAAATGATCAAGAGCAGCCTACTCTGATACCACTGATCCAGATTATTTTTTGCACGAAATGAGAGCGGAGATATAATAAAAAAATGTACAGAGATATATCATATATTCAATAATATAACAGAGATATATCAAAGATATGAAAATAAACGCAGATATACAATAATACACAATTTCTATTAATGAGCGAAATGTACAAAATTGTAGAAATATAGAGTGAAAGACTTGCTAGAATGGTGGTAGCTTATCTCTATGAAGCGATGTGACAGTTATGCTCATTCGAAAGAATATGGTTGTTAAAATGAGGCTTGAAAGGCCTTATTAACATAATTAAAATAAAAAACCCTAACCCCAGAAGATGAAAATCCAACAATTTTGTGGACCCCATTTTGGGTAGTTTGGTGTATCAACTTCCTGGGGGCGTAACTTTGGCATACAACCTCCGTTTTGGGCGCATGATATATCATTGGAAATGAATTGATGAGGATATTCATTTAATTTGATCAACATGATCCTTCAACAATCATTGAGGTGCCCGATCATGAAAAAACCATTTTTTAGGCCCTCAAAATGGCCTCGAAAGTTTGGGACACGAAAAACTTCTAAAATAGTAAGTTATCAAAAAACTATTTTGAGCTAGTTGGAATAGGTGGGTGGCCACCGATATCCTCCTGGATCAAGTGATAATGCACTAGAGACATGAATTTCATTGTAACCAAATATTGTTGAAATGAAGACCAAAATTTTTCTTTGGATTTCTCAAAGTGAAATTATGTGTCTTTGTGTAATGAAATTTATTTGTGGCCATGTTAATTGTTGTTCTTGAGTTATTAGTGTTACTATGTTTAAAATGTTTTCGATAATTAAATTGATTCTTGTGATGAAGAAATTTCATTATGTTACATTATAATTAGTCAGAAACACATTTCCATGAACACTCTATGATATACAAGAACTTTGTAATTGCATCCATCCATTCTTGTTGAATTCTGAGATCTATGGACTTTAGAAACTTGTTGTTGCAATTAATTATCTTGGATTCTAGTTATGCATATAAATGTTGAGAAAATTGAGCCATGTTAAAGAATAAACATCAATGGTTGTCTTATCCACTCCATAAAAAACCTGAGGTTCTTTCCCAAGGATGCACATTGTCTAGGTATCTTCTAGGAGGTTGTATGTGACCCTGTAACAATATTTTTTAGTGCCTGGAGGCCATGGACAATCCATATAGGTCATATGAAGCCTAGAAGAATGTCCTTGTCTCCATGGGGGTTACATAATTTGAAGGTTGGACATGTGAGAGTTATTGGGTGTGGAATATGAATTGGGAAATGAAATGGATGGGTATCTTTTCCATCCAATGACTAGTCTAAATGAAATGGAAAACCATTTTCCTAATGTCTCTTTCTCCCATCAATTTTGGAATCTATTAGATTAATTTGATCGGGTGGTTATTCTATTATTGCCACATTTTCATGAAGTCATCCCTCATATATTTTTTAATTAACAACTCTCGCTCTCTCTCATATGTTTAAAGAGTGGAACTCTCATACATGTAACAATTAATTGTCATTTCATATATTCTCTAGTTAATTTGCATCTCAATTATGGTCAATTAATGAAGTATAAGTTTGATTGGTTATATATACAATAAATTTTGGAAAGTTGGGTGTTGATTGGGACACACCATTCCATTGCGAAGGAATTGTGAACCATATGCCATTCATTGATCAGATATTCATCCCTGGAACTTCCTTTACATGAGAATAGATATTTATATATCGAGAGGAGTATTGTACGTATTAAAACTTGACTTGAAGTCTAAGCTAAAGCCCATTCTTCCTCCTTGCTAAAAAACTACATTGTTCTTATTGTTTCTTTGGATTAAGTATGAAGTAGTTGATCACTTTGTTGTTAGACTATTGATAATAATGGGATAGATAACAACAATGGCTAGGTGGTCTTGCTCAAAGAATTGGAATTTTGGGAGACTCTTCAATTCACCAGACAAGATACTATAATCAAAATTCAATACACACAAAACTGTGACAATGTCTTAACCTTGATCATCTTGATATAGCTAGTTTTAGTTAGATATCAATGTGAAAAGGAGTTGAACTGAAGACAGAGAAAACTAATACTTAAATCCTAAAACCAAATATGAAGACACCATTCTCAGTGATATAGTAATTGTAGAGTCCAGCTAGTAGTTTTGGTCTTCAATTTTACACTAAGTTCAGAAGCCTTGTAACCATTTGAAAACATAGATCTCTACATAAAACTGAGAACAGAGACCATAATTTAATTCCACTGAGTATCTTTGTTGGTGAAGCAAGTGGGATAGAAGTCCCTTGTTTATGTAACATCCCCACTATAATCCCTGATTTAATTAATGCATAATGTAGATATGAATGTGGTTATGGCCAAGTGATGTAATATTTGAAATGTATTTTCTGAATTTTAATAAATATAATGTGACACAAGCTATTGGGGGATATGGATAGATATGGAGGATGATTTTTCCATAAGAGAAGAGTGTCTAAGAGGGGTCCAAGGGGAAAATTAATTATGGGTAATACTTCATCCCATTTCCCTGAATTTTTTTATCATTGGGGATACCTTCTATTTGATGTTTGAGTGTATGAGAGCCCAATAATTGAAATCATATAAGAGGGTGGGTGTGAGAGTCACATCCCATAGTTATTGGAAGCATGGGGCTGATGTACAATCAACATTGGGAAGAGTTAGTTGTCAATTGTCTTTGGAAAATAGAGGAAATTTGTATGGGAGAGAAAAAACAGTTTTACTAGTTTTTTACATGAACAACAAGGAGAGAGCAGGGGAGAAGGGCACTAAAGCTAGACCAATAATGTTGGAAAAATTTAGGAGCATGTTGGAGCATTTTTGGAGTGTTATGGAGATGAATATTGAAGAGCTAGGTTGTCATGTCTAAAGAGAGAACTATTGTGTGAGTTGCATTGTAACAACAAGTGTTTGTTGTTGTTTTCCTGGTGGTGAGTTCCCTTGAATTACCAACATAGAGATCCCTAATTACATGTGCCAAAGACACTCTGATAAATGAATGGGATTCCCAATGGACTAAGATAAGTGAAGGGGTACATTCCTTAGGTTGGTAAGGTCGAGAGGATGAGAGCTAGAGGATTTTAGGATAGATGTAGGAAAATACCGATCGGTTGTGGGATATTCAGTTGTAAGTGAACTATGAGAGGCACCCTTATCTTGTGGATTCCTAGCCCCAAATTGAGGGTGAATTGTTGTTGAGATTTGGAACTAAAGGTTTATGGTTGGATGGAACATCCTTCCGAA
The DNA here is from genome assembly GCA_009831015.1 of Picea engelmannii. NCBI lineage: Eukaryota > Viridiplantae > Streptophyta > Pinopsida > Pinales > Pinaceae > Picea > Picea engelmannii. Next base: position 86,140 of record ML784148.1, on the reverse strand, counting down.
GAAGCTAGTTGCACAAGAATTTTGAAAGATAATTGTTTATCCAATTTTTGAGTTTTCTTATGAGTCTTATGACTGTGCATTTTATCCTGTGTATGAGAATGGTTTTATGTGTTATTGTAGATGATTTATTAGTCACATTCATGTTCATTTTGAATCTTGTATATGCATTTAATTATGGGTATCAGAATAAAATTAAGTATGTGTTTAATTGTAGCTGGTAAGCTACAAGAAATGAACTAGCAAGAAAAAAAATTGAATTTATATGTATTTTCGTCAAGTAATATTCCTTGGTTAAGATGGGAATGTTACATATAGGTATCATAGCTACATTTCATCACCGAGCCTACATGTTCTAGACTCATCATGCAGAAGATGAAATTTTAGATTAAAAGTGCAGAGGATGTCTGCAATGTGATTGTTAGATTTTTCTAGGAAAAAATTTGAATAAATTGCCTGTAATTTTGGCGAAATTTGAGTTCAGGGGTTAAAATACCTAATTTTTATCTATAAATGTACATTTTTGGGTCTGGAATTGGTCCAATGTTATAAATTGCAACACAACCATGTAGAAATTGGGTAAAATTGGGCAAAAGCCCCAATTTCTGAAGTGAAATTCGTTGAGAAATTGACACAGGAATGTCGAAGTTCGGGTGCAGAGGTTGAATCGGGATGCAGAAGGCCTAAATTGGCAATTATAAAGATTAATTTAATATTTTCACGACGACTATGGTGAAAAAAATTGAAATTATGAAATTTAAAAGAAAAGGAAATTTCAAAATTTTGGAAAAATTGGGAATTTCTCCATACCATGATGTTAGCATGATGTGAAGGCCATGTGCCAGGTGACGTGGAAGTGGTGACATGGACTGCCATGGTGGTAGTGGGTGTTACAGTGGCAGGTTATGTAGTGTTTAGTGGCAGGCCTAACAAGTGATGTGGGAGCCACGTGAGCAGGGCAGTGAACCGATACCATAAGCAGTATCACATCTCTCACAAGGCAATATCACATAGCTCACAAGTGGTTTTCCAGAGGGTCTTTAGTGATGCGACACCAGTACAAATGCACCACATATCATGGAAATTTTATAGTTTTTCATCACAAAGGGGGTGTTAAACATTGCTCATGTTGGTGATGCAACATGGCCTCCCCGTTGTTGATCTCTCGTGATCTCTTTCATTAGATATAGAGAGCATGAAATTTTGTGTGTCACATCGTAGAGGAGGTTTTAACCCTCGAACATTTTAGTGATGTGAAATCAAGTTGGTTCGTTAGTCTCCTGATCATCTCCACCATTGGATAAGGGGATTTATGTGTCGAGGTAAGGGTGCAATATGGGAACCGCCCATCCCCGCAACCAATGATAGGATGTCAGGTGGAGGTATAATAGATGAGGTGGGACCCTTGTCTCATATTTGGTCATATGTGTACCAGTTGGGTATCCAATATGGGTGGGGCCCGAAAATAAAAATATTTTATTATGAGGAGAGAGAGAGGAGGGAGGTGAAGGATAATGACGAAAGGAAAGGGTAGCATAGAGGGTAACATGGAATCATCTCAGGGTTCCATGTGTATCCATAATGCCACATCAACAATCATGTCATCAAATATGCCACATAGGAAAAATGATCCTATAATCTAAAAACAACAGTCTCTAACCAAAATTATATTTTGGCCATAACATGAGCATAATAACTGATAAACAAATATATTTTTCTGGGTTTTTAGGAAGTATCAAGGGACACAAAAGTGATAGAGAGAGATACTAGCCAATTATTCTTTGATTTTATAGAAAATGAAAATTACCCTTTTTGAAGCTTAGAGCCAAGCTTAGTGGAAGGAGCACAATTATTGTTGAAACTTGTACAGAGTGTCAAAAAAGAAGACATGAAAATATTGTTTGAATGGATTGGCCAAATTCTAAGGATTTTGGAGTGGAGGCACCAAAATAGGGAAAATTCCACTATTCCGGGCCACTTTTATGGGAGTTTTGGGATTTTTATAGGAAAAGGGTCTTCAGATGGAAAATATGGAAAACTTTATTTACTCAAAATTTTGTATACTCGTCAATATAGACAACTTTGGTTTAGTGAGGTTTTTCTAGAAGTTCATAGTTTGGGAGATAGCTAGCTTGGCTAAAAATTCCAAGTATGGAAAAACGAGTGAAAAGGGATAAAGTTTCCATTTCCAGATTGCTATATTTTTTATTGGAGCATAAAATTGACAATATGAGAGTTTTTATGAATTTGTTTTCATTATTATTATCTATGTCTCATACAAAATTTTCCTTGGTTCCTGACATATTTACTTCTACAAGTGACAAAAGTTGGTGTCTTGGATTAATTGCACCAAAATGAAAAGTGTATAAAAAGGGCAAATTGGCAAAATTCGGATGACTATAACTTTATTCTCGGAGCTCAAAATTGACAAAGAAAGTATAAGTTATAAATACATTGTAGAGTAGAGTCCATCTATCAACCCAAAAAATTGATCCGGGTAGTTTAATTTACAGCATACACAAAAGAAGATGATTAGTGGCATTAAAAATCAGAAAACGTTATGCATTCTTTTCTAGAACCGTGTGTATATATTTTTGTCTAATTGAAAATTGTTTGCATGCACATTTTATTGCATAATTTAGAGGTAAAGGAATGAATTTTGGTTCTTGTATGAGAACCACAACCATGGAACATGCCTAGGGGTCTTACAGTCATGAAAAGGAATTTAGAGGGATGCATGTTAGCATGGGAAATATTGAGACATAATTTAACAAAATAAGAGACATGCATGATCCTGTAAATATGAGAATATTGAGGAGATAAATGCAGATTTGTGGGGATGATAATGAAAATATTATGAAATCTCGTGAAGAGATACTACAAAGCTTGAACATGCTACAAAGGAAATCCAATAAATACTCTGGAACAAAGCAAGAAGCTAGTGCTAGACAAGTGATAACATCTAGATCCCATAGTAGAAGGGATGAGCATGGGAATGAAAATAAGGAAAGTAGTATGATAAGGCACCATCATTCCCTGGGGAAATCCACTAGGAGAGCTCATGTAATTTTAGGGCCAGGGAACATCCCAAGTGTGTCTCCTATCAAGAGGCAAAGGATAAAGTCTAAGGAAAACATATTGCAAGGTGAAATTAGGAGCATAAAGACACCAACTTTCAATGGTGAGCATGGAAAGGGAGAAGAGGCCAAGACCTTGCTTTTAGAAATAAATAAATATTTATAGTTGCATGATTAACCCTCTAGGGTAGAAACAAGAATTGCAACCTACCACTTGCAAGGAAAGGAAGTTGTATGGTGGGATAAGATTAAGAAATAAAAACAACTTTATGAGAGGAAGGTATCATGGAGGAAAATCAAAGGATATGTCCAAGATAAATATTTTCCTAAACATGTTAGGGACCTAACCCCTCACGTAGGTAGAATAATATATTTCCATGTAATAAAGGTCAATATTAATAAGGTCTATCAATAAGAAAGAATAAGTCAAATGTAGGAAGACCTAATAGAAGCTTCCTCTTCTAGAAGGGTCTTCCTATAGATTGTTCTTTTGGATAGACATATTTATTATAAATATGAGTATAGGGTATGGGAAGTTTTGTCTTGGATATTATTGTAATAGAGCTCTGCTCTATTAGAGGTTTCCCCCTCGAAGAGGCAAGTGAACATTGCTCTTAGTAATCAAAGTGTTATTTCCGGTGTTATTCTGGTATTATTCTAGTATTATTGTGGTGTTGTTCTGGTTATATCATTGTTTGTATGCCATTTCTAGATAAAAAAAATTGTTTTGCATACTATTTTATATCTGGAATATTACAAGTGGTATCATAGAACCTTCCTCGAAATAAAATTGTGGTTTATTATTTTTTTCTTCAGGGTAGAGATGTATTCAGGCACCTTAAAGATACAAAGATCTATCATTATGCATATAAAACCACAGTCGGAGATTCATAAATGCAGAAAATACAAGTGGTACTTAAGCACACATCTATTGGCCAGTCGTGTAACCCATGTTGGTTCCCTTTCAAGTGGTTGTGCATTAGACATCACCTGTATACAAATCAACCTAGATATATTGAATCCCTCCATAGATAAATCGATCGACCACCTGACTTCTACAGTGCCACCAAGAACAACACTCGGGAAGATACTCTCTAGTACATGGGTAGTCAGGTAGTACGGCTAAGGGCATGGTCTATCCTCCTTAGTTGGTGCCCTGAGATATTGGGACAAGTATGTAATATTCCATATATTAAAAAGTATGAAAAACATAAATAAATAGCTAGAAATGGTATATGAACAAAAATATAACCATAACAACACCACAATAATACCAAAATTGTACCAGAATAACACCGGAAAGAGCACTTTGATTACTGAGAGAAATGTCCACTTGCCTCTTTGAGGGGGCAACCTCCAGCATAGCAGAGATCTATTACAATAATATCTGAGACAAAAGTTCTCATACCCTCGACTCCTATTTATACTCAATATGTCTATCAAAAGAACCATCTAGAGGAAGATCCTTCTAGAAGCAGAAGCTTCTATTAGGTCTTCTTACATTGGATTTATTCTTCCTTATTGCTAGGCCTTATTAATTTTGACCTTTATTACATGGAAATATATTATTCTACCTATGTGAGGGGTTAGGTCCCTAACATGTCCTCCCCATTATACACAACCTTGTCTTTAAGGCTTGAGATGAGGAAATTGTTGTAGAATGGTAGATGGTTCCCAAGTGGCATCTAGTGGAGTTTTATCTTTCCACTAGAATAAGACTTCCTTGATGGTTCTTTGACGCATACGACGCTCACGTTGGTCAAAAACTACGTGTGGTTGTAGCCAAATGGAGCCTTCTTCATCCAAGCAGGGAAGGTTGGCTTGAGTTTGGCACTTAGTTCCAATCACCTTCTTTAAGCAAGAAACATGAAAAATAGGATGGAGCTTAGAATGACTTGGAAAATCTAACGGAAAGGCCACCTATCCCACATGCTTGAGAACAGTATAAGAACAATAAAATTTGGGCACTAGTTTCTGACAATGGTCAACCTTGAGGGAATTTTTCTTGTAAGGTTGCAGTAGAAGAAACACCTGATCCCCTTCTGCAAATTGACGTCGCTCTACTCGTTGCTTCATGCGATTCTGGGCCATGACCAAATTCTCTTTGAGGGTATGGAGAATAGCCTCTCGAACTGTAAGCGTTTGGTCAACCACATAGACCTTGGAGACACATGGAAAATATCAGAGAAATGAAGGTGGATTTTGTCCATATACCGCTTCAAAAGGAGTCATAAAGGTAGTTGTATGGTATAAAGTGTTGTACCACCATTCAACTAGTGGTAACCATTGAGCCCACTGATTTTTCCTTTCTGATGCAAAAAACCTAAAATATGTTTCCAAACACTTGTTGACAATTCCAGTTTGACCATGAGTTTGGGGATGATAAGTTGTGCTGAGATGCAATTGGGTGCCTTGTAGATTAAACATTTCTTGCCAAAAATTGCTGGTGAAAGTTGGGTCATGATAAAAAGAAAACAAAATGTGACATACCATGAAGCTTGAAGACTTGATCCATGAAATGTTGAGCCATAGTGAATATTGAAAATGGGTGTTGAAGAACACATAAATGAGCATACTTGGAAAGATGATAAACTGTCACCATGATGACTAATTTATTTCCTGATTTTGGTAATCCTACAATAACATCCATAGAGATATTCCGCCAAATGGTAGGTGGAATCGGAAGTAGTTGTAGTGTTCTAGGAGATTTGACTATTTCACCCTTGTTGTATTGACACACATCACATTTTGTCACAAAATTGTGACCGTCCTCTTTTATACCATCCCCCCCCAAAAAATGTTTGACCCAGTCATAGGTTTTGGTAAATCGGTGTGCCCAGGTGTGAGTGTAACATGAAGCTCAAAAAGTACCATGGATTTAAGTTTTGACTATTTACTTAAATACAAACGACCTTTGTATCGAAGCTCATCATTGAACCAAGAGTACCCTGGGGAAACTGGAGAATTGGACTGCAATTGTTGTATTAGATGCAAACTTTTGGGATTGTGTAGTCATTCCTAGAGAAAATCTAGGAGCCAATCTAGTACAATGAAGGAGAGAGAAAAAAGGGACCCTTCATCTTCATATTTTCTAGAAAGTGCATCAACAACCACATTGTCTTTCCCTTTTTTGAAAATGCTCTCATAATCATATCCAAGCGATTAGTCACCCATTTGTGTTGCTCCAGGGAGGAAAGAAGTTGTTCCATAAAATACTTGAGGCTTTGATGATCTGTCTTAATTTGAAAGCGTTTCCCCAACAGATAAGGGCACCAAAGATCCAGGACATGAAAAATAGCCAACATTTACTTTTCATAGATTGATTTGCAAAAAATTCACTTGGATAGTTGTTTGGTGGTAAAGGCCAAAGGCCAAACCTCTTGCATAAGGAAAAAACCAATTCCTTTCCCAAAAGCATCACATTCGAGGTCAAAGGTCTTTATGAAATCGGGAAGGGCCAGGACTAGAGTGGTGCGCATGGCCATCTTCAAGGTTCAAAAAGCCTAAGCAACTGCTGGAGTCAAAGTGAAAGAATTGTTTTCAAAGAGTGAAGTGATAGGTGCCACAATGTTTCCATAATTCTTAACAAACTTGCAATAATAACCTGTTAAACCCAAAAATCCACACAATCTTTTGAGAGTCTTTGGGTGAGGCCAATCTTACATTGTTTCAATATTTTTAGGATCCACCTTGACATTGGACTTGCCAACAAGATGACCGAGGTACTCGACTTCTGAGGTGCCAAAAGCACATTTATATTGTTTGAGGAAAAGTTGGTGCTGAGACAGTAGATGGAGAACTCAATCCACATGAGAAATATGGGTTTTCCATGTCTTACTATAGATGAGGATATCATCAAAGAAAACTAAGACAAAATGATGGAGAAAAGGATGGAAGACATGATTCATGAGGCTTTGGAAAGTGGAGGGAGCATTACACAAGCCAAAGGGATGAAAAAAAACTCATAGTGGCCTTCTTGAGTTCTAAATGTAGCCTTAGGATTTTCTAACTCTTTCATACGACTGTGGTGGTATCCAAAACAATGATCAAGTTTAGTAAATAATTGGGTGCCACTCAATTCATCCAAGAGGTCATCAATGACAGGGATGGGGAATTTGTCTTTAATGGTGAGTTTGTTGAGGGCGCGAAAGTCAAGACACATGTGCCAAGAACCTTAGTTTTTAAGGAACATGACCATAGTATAAGAGTAGGGGCTCGTACTAGGGTGGATAACACCTGCGTTGAGCAGTTCTTGAAATTTTTTCTCAATTTCATTTTTTTGGGAAAAGGGGTGATGATAGGGATAGATATTGGGAGGAAGGCTTCTTGGGACAAAGGGAATGGAATGATCATGAACACCATGAGAAGGAGGGATTCCTTAGGGAGTGGAAAAAACCACTTGATGTTTAAAGAGGATGGATTGGAGGTCCTGCAACACAGAGGGTGTCTCAGTTTCTTGTATGGCATGGAGTTGGGCAATAATGCTAGAATGCCCTTTTTTGAATAGTTTTTCCATGCGATGAGAACTAATGATCTTCGGGGAACTGAAAATGATGCCTTTAAATATATATGGTTGGCCCTCTTGGGAGAATAGCATGGTTAATTCCTTAAAATCCATGAGAATGGGATCCAAAGTCCTTAGCCATTCTGAACCCAACACAATGTCACAACCGCCCATGTCGATAACAAACATATGCGATTTATGGTGGTATTCACCAATTTGGAGACACACATTTTCACAACGCCCTCCACATTTCATGGACCCACCATTGGCAATCATGATATGAAAATTATTGACTTCCTGGATGTAGTAATTAGTTTCTTGGGAATTGCGGCGATCAATAAAATTATGGGTGCTTCCACTATCAACAAGAATGATGGCCTTCCTATGCTTGAGGGTTTGGGGAGCGAATAAGTGAGTGAGAGAATTTAGGGAAATGATCGATTCTACTTCCGGAAGGTATGAGGGAGGGGTTATGTCAGTGGGTTAAGGTGACATGGACACAAGGGGAGCCTCAACATCCTCGTCTAAAACATCCTCCTAGATGGCCATAAAATATTTTGTTCCTTACACTTGTGTCCTGGAGACTATTTGTCATCACAGTTATAACAAAGGCCTTTGAGTTGGTTCTCAGCCATTTTGGCCTTGGTAAATTTATGGATCTTTAGTGGAGTAGAAGGAGGAGTGGGAGTTACTAGTTTAGTGTGGGGAATAAAGGAGGGTTTTTGGTTTTGAGAAGAGACAACCTGTAGTGATTCCTTAGTTCTTTAGTAGTGTCCATCCAATTCTGAGTTCAATCCATGAGGACATGGGCACAAATCTCATCCTTGAGGCCACTAATAAAACATTCTTGGAAAAAAGCATCAGACATACCCTTTGTACAAAAATCCAGTCGCTCAAAAGAAGATATAAAGTATTCCACTATGCCATATTGTTTCAACTTTGTCAAATGGCCTAAATGGTTGGTGTCATTGTCAAGTTGTTCATAAATATCTGCCACAAAGTGTGTCCAAGCCGCATACCCTTGGTGGACATTTTTTCTCCATTGGAACCATTGCCAACGTTATTGATCTAGATTGAGAACACCATACCAGAGTTTGGCCAACTCATCCATAATGCCATACAAAGAGAAATAATGTTCCATTTGAGTTACCCAACTAGTGGGATATGAGCCATCAAATTTATTCACATCCACACGTGGAAGGCGTAGGTCATGTTGAAAGTGATGGGGCTGAAAATTATGGGAATGAGAGGAAGTTTCACCTTCGGTATGAAAAGGGGGGTCAGATAAAGGAAGATATGCAGGGATATGTATCTTGGTGCAGATCATCATAGTGACCGATTCAAGATTGGTAGTCATGTTTTGTTTGAGGTCTTGCTTGAGTTCCATGATTGAGGAAACGATGGATGAATGCATTTTTTGATTGAGGGAGACAATATTGGCACTGATATGTCCCACTTCTTGTTGGGTTTCTATGAAATTATAGTGCAAGGTATTGAAGTGAGCTTCCAAGTCTTGGCTACGGGTATAGGCCATGATGACGAGGGAACACAAAAAGGGGCGGGTGGGACCACACAGAAAATGGGTTATAGGTGAAGTGTATCACAACAATAAGGGCAATGAGTTAAATCCAATGAAGTAAAGACCAAATAAGGGTGTTGGAAGGGGGTTGGGTCCACAAAATAAACAATTTGCTGAAAAATGATAGGTATAACTGCGATAAGGGTGAAGAGGGAAATCCAACGTAATAGGTATCAAATAATGGTGCAAATAGGATCCAGACTCCGATATGAAGAATACTGCAGTGATGAAATGCTCAAATGTTTAACAGGAAGAAATGTGTAGTAATTTCACAACTTGGATGCAGGAGACACAGTTGCGTGACAATAGATCTTGTATGTCATGTTTTTTATTCCTTCCCAAGGGTTAGGTATTCAAGGGTTCTACAGACAAGGGCTTTCCCTGTGCTATAGCTCTCTGATATACGTACGAGGTCCAACAGTAGTACTCGACCCAATATCTAAGGGCACCATGTAGTGAGGCTAGACCGTGCCCTTAGCCATACTACTCGACTGCCCTGGTACTAGAGAGTATCTTATCGAGTGTTGTTCTCGGTGGAACTATAACAGTCAGGCAGCCGATTGGTTTATCTATGCAAGGCTTCAGGATATCTAGGTCGATTTATATATAGTTGTTGTCTGATGCACTACCACTCAAAGGGGTACCAATAGGGGTTACAAGGGTGGCCAAACGATGTGCACTTGAGTACCTCTTGTATTTCTTGCATGTATGAATCCCCGACCGCGGGTTTATGTGCGTAACGAAAGATATTTGAAGCTTAAATATGTTGAAATACATCTCTACCCTGGAAAAAAAATTAACCCACAATTTTCTGTCAAGGAAGGTGCTCCTATACCACTTGTAATATTCCATATATAAAAAAGTATGCAGAACAAAAAAAAATAGCTAGAAATGGAAGATGAACAACAATATAACTAGAAAAACACCACAATAATAACAAAATGATGCCAGAATAACACCAGAAATATCACTTTGATTACTGAGATCAATGTTCACTTTCCTCTTCGAGGGGGCAACCTCCAGTAGAGCAGAGCTCTATTACAATAATATCCAAGAAACAAGTTCTGATACCCTCGACTCCTATTTATACTCAATATGTCTATCAAAAGAACCATCTAGAGGAATATCATTCTAGAAGTGGAAGCTTCTATTAGGTCTTCTTACATAGGACTTATTCTTCCTTATTGCTAGGCCTTATTAATATTGACCTTTATTACATGTAAATATATTATGATACCTACGTGAGGGGTTAGGTCCCTAACAAAGTACTACTGTTCAACCCCACACATACATTAGAGAGATATAACACAGGGAAAAACCTTATTTGTAGAACCCTTGAATACTCTAACCCTTGGGACGGAAACAAAAAATTAACATACAAGATCTATTGCTGCGCAATTGTGTCTCCTGCATTCTGGTTGCAAAATTACTACACATTTCTTAGATATCATTTTCGATATTAATTGCATAGAGTAAGTAATTAATCTATGACTCGTATCCATGAGTATTAGTGGAAACTAACCAATAATTCTAAGTGGAATATTCAAATCATGAGAATTATTGGTCAGTTACAACTAATACTCATGGATATGAGTCATAGATTAATGACTTACTATACGTAGTTAATCCCGAAAATGATATCTAATATGTTGCATTGCGGAAGCCCCTCTATGCTTAAATAATAAGAGTGAAGGGAGCACTGAATGGATAGTTCATAAGGCACAATACTTTCTAAGGTTTTTCAAATGGGGTAGAAAGCTAAGTGGGCTTGATTGTGGGGAAAAACTCCACAGTTAAGTGCACTTGAGCCAGATGTGTCTTGGGATGGGTGACCACCTAGGAAGTCTTGGTTACCAGGTGCAAGCCCCATAAGTGATGATTGATGCTAGGTGATTCATTTTGTTGGTTCCAATCCCACTTCTTCACCCTTGTGAACATCACCCGATGCAATGAGTGCTAAGTGGAATATTCAAATCATGATAATTATTGGTTAGTTGCAACTAATACTCATGGATATGAGTCATAGATTAATGACTTACTCTACGCAATTAATCCCGAAAATGATATCTAATATGTTGCACTATGGAAGCCCCCTCTATGCTTAAATAATAAGAGTGAAGGGAACTTTGAATGGATAGTTCATAAGGCACAATACTTGTTAAGGTTTTGCAAATGGGGTAGCAAGCTAAGTGGGCCTGATTGTGGGGAAAAACTCCACAGTTAAGCACGCTTGAGCCAGAGGCGTCTTGGGATGGGTGACCACCTGGGAAGTCATGGTTACCGGGTAAAATCCCCAGAAGTGATGATTGATGCTATGTGACTCATTTCATTGGTTTCAATCCCACTTCTTCACCCTTGTGAGCATCACCTCATGCAATGAGTGCTAAGTGGAATATTCAAATCATGAGAATTATTGGTCAGTTGCAACTAATAATCATGGATATGATTCATAGATTAATGACCTACTCTACGCAGTTAATCCCGAAAATGATATCTAATATGTTGCACTTCAGAATCCCCTCTATGCTTAAATAATAAGACCGAAGAGAGCTTTGAATGGATAGTTCATAAGGCACAACACTTGCTAAGGTTTTGAAAATGGGGTAGCAAGCTAAGTGGGCTTGATTGTGGGGAAAACCACCACAGCTAAGCATGCTTGAGCCAGAGGCGTCTTGGGATGGGTGACCACCTGGGAAGTCCTAGTTACCGGGTGAAATCCCCATAAGTGATGATTGATTCTATGAGATTCATTTCGTTGGTTTCAATCCCACTTCTTCACCCCTGTGAGCATCACTCGATGCAATGAGTGCTAAGTGGAATATTCAAATCATGAGAATTATTGGTCAATTGCGACTAATAATCATGGATATAAGTCATATTTTAATGAATTACTCTACTCAGTTATTCCCAAAAATGATATCTAATATGTTGCACTGTGGAAGCCCCTCTATTCTTACACATTTCTTCTTGTTAAGCATTTGAGCATTCCGTCACTACAATATTCTTCAGATCGAAGTATAACTCTGCAAGAGTAAAAAAAAAATGTATGGATCTTGTTGGCACCATTATTTGAGACATATCCCATTGGATTCCTCTCTTCTCCCTTATCACAATCATACCTATCATTTTTCAACAAATTATTTTCTCATGGACCCGACCCCCTTCCACACCCTTATTTGGGATTTAACCCATTGGATTCCACTCGTCTCCCTGATCATTGTGATACACTTCACCCATAACCCATTTTTTGTGTGGTCCCACCTGCCCCTTTTCATGTTCCCTCTTCATCATGGCCCACACCCGTAGCTAAGACTTGGAATCTCGCTTCAATTCCTTACACTCTAATTTCACAGAAACCCAACAAGAAGAGAGACAAATCAGTGTCAATATTGGCACGATCAATAAAAACATGCATTCCTCCATCGATGCCAACATGGAGTACCTCAAACAAGACCTCGCTACCTAGCTTGAATCCTTCAATACCTAGTTTTTCTCCTTCACTACGATGATCTGTGCCAAGCTCCATATCCCTGGAAATCTTCCCTCATCTGATCCACCTTTGCAAACCAAAGGTGAAACTTCCTTTCATTCCCATAATTTTCATCCCCATCACTTTCAGTGTGACCTACGCCTTTCACGTGTGGATCCGACCAAATTTGATGGCTTATATCCCACTAGCTGGGTATCTCAAATGGAACCTTATTTATCTTTGTATGGAATTACAGTTGAGTTGGCCAAACTACGATATGGTGTTCTCCATCTAGATCAAGAATGTTGGCAATGGTGGTAATGGAGAAAAAATTCTCACGAAGGGTATGTGGCTTGGACACACTTTGTGGCAAATATTTATGAATGCTTTGGCACTGACACCAACCATTTAGGTTGTTTCACAAAGTTGAAACATTCTAGCATAGTGGGATACTTTATAGACACTTTTGAGCGACTGGATTTCCATACAGAGGGAATTTCTGATGATTTTTTCTAAGAATGTTTTATGAGTGGCCTCAAGGATGAGATTTTTGCCCATGTCCTCATGGCTTGACCTCAGAGTTGGGTGGACGCTACTAAAAGAGATAAGGAAGCACAATAGGTTATCTCTTCTCAAAGAAAAAAATCCTCCTTTATTCCTCACACTAAATAGTCACTCCCACTCCTCCTTCTACTACACTAAAGATCCATAAATTGACCAGGGTTGAAATGGATGAATGCCAACTCAAAGGCCTTTGTTATAATTGTGATGACAAATATTTTCTTGGGAACAAGTGTTAGGAACAAAATATTTTTATGGGCATATTAGAGGATGTTTCAGAAGATGATGTTGAGGATCCCCTTGTGGTTGTGTCACTTGAACCCACTTACATGACCCCTCCCTCAGACCCTCTTGAAGTAGAACTGGTTATTTCCCTAAATTCTCTCACATGATTCTCTACTCCCAAAACCCTCAAGCTAATTGGTTACATTAAGCATATAAAGGTCATCATTCTTATTGATAGTGGAAGCACCTATAATTTTTTTCATCGCTGCATTTCCCAAGAAACTAATTTCTATATTTGTGTCGTCAATAATTTTCAAATAATGATTTCCAATGGCAGGTCCATGAAATTTGGAGGGCGTTGTGAAAATGTGTGTCTCCAAATTGGTCAGTACCAAATGAAATCTAATATGTTTTCTATCTACATGGGTGGTTGTGATATTGTGTTGGGTGCAGAATGGCTAAGGAATTTGGGTCCCATTTTCATGGATTTTAAGGTATTAACCATGCAATTTGACCAGGGGGTCCAACAATACAAGTTCCAGGGCATCACGATCGGTTCCCTGGATATCATCAGTTCCCATCGCATGGAAAAGCTTCTCAAAAAAATTTATTTTGACATTATTGCACAACTCCATGCCATTCAAGCCACTGCTACATCCTCTGTGCTGCGGGACCTCCAATCCATCTACTATAAACATCAAGTGGTTTTTTCCAATCCCTAGGGAATCTCTCCTTCCATGATGTTCATGATCATTCTGTCCCCCTTGTCCTCGGTAGCCTTCCTCCCAATATACATCCCTATCATCATCCCTTTTCCCAAAAAAATGAAATTGAGAAAATTGTTCAAGAATTTCTCAACGGAGGTGTTATCCGCCCTAGTACGAGCCCCTACTCTTCTCTTGTGGTCATGGTCCTTAATAAAGAAGGTTCTTGGTGAATGTGTCCTTACACACCCTCAACAAACTCACCATTAAAGACAAATTTCTGATTCCTGTCATTGATGACCTCTTGGATGAATTGAGTGGTGCCCAATTCTTTACTAAACTTTCTCTTCATTTTGGCTACCACCAGATACGTATGAATAAGGCATACATTCCTAAGACTTCATTTAGAACTCATGAGGTCCACTATGAGATTTTGTTCATGCCCTTTGTCTTGTGTAATGCTCCCTCCAGTTTCCAAAGCATCAGGAATCATGTCTTCTGTCCTTTTCTATGTCATTTTTTCATAGTTTTCTTTGATGATATCCTCATCTATAGTAAAACCTAGACAACCAATCTTGCTCATGTGGATTGATTTCTCCATCTACTCTATCAACACCAACGTTTCCTCAAACAATATAAATGTGCTTTTGGCGCCTCAGAAGTCGAGTACTTGGGTCATCTTGTTGGCAAGGCCGGTGTCAGGGTCGATCCTAAAAAGATTGAAACTATGTAAGATTGGCCTCACCCAAAGACTCTCAAAACTTTGCGTGGATTTCTTGGTTTAATAGCTTATTATCACAATTTTGTTAAGAATTATGGAAATATTGTGGCACCTCTCACTACTCTCCTTAAAAAGAATTATTTCACTAGGACTCCTATAGCTGCTCATGCTTTTCAAACCTTGAAGATGTCCATGTGCGCCACTCCAATCTTGGCCCTTCCTGATTTCACAAATACCTTTGTACTGGAATGTGATGCCTATGAGAAAGGAATTGGAGTACTCCTTGTGCAAGAGGGTCGACCTTTGGCATTTACCAAATTTTGGCTATTCTGCATGTTATGGATCTTTGGTGCCCTTATCTATTAGATAAACACTTCCAAATTAATACAGATCATCAAAGCGTCGAGTATTTTCTGGAACAATGCCTTTTCTCCCCAGAGAAACAAAAATGGGTGACTAAGATCTTTGGATATGATTATGAGATGATTTATAAGAAAGGGAAAGACAATGTGGTTGTTGATGCACTTTCTTGAAAATATGAATATGAAGGGTCCCTTTTTTCTCTCTCCTTCATTGTACCAGATTGGCTCCAAGATGTTCACCAGGAATGGCTACATGATCCCAAAATTTTGCATATGATACAACAATTACAGGCCAATTCTCAAGTTTCCCTAGGGTACTCTTGGAAAAATGATGAGATTTGATACAAAGGTCATTTGTATTTAAGTAAATAGTCAAAACTTAAATACACATTACTTTCTGAGCTTCATGCTACACCCACCATTGGGCACTCAGGGTTTACCAAAACCTATGACCAGGTCAAATGTTGTTTTTTCTGGGATGGTATGAAACATGACGTTCGCAATTTTGTAGAAGAATGTGATGTTTTTCAATGCAACAAGGGGGAAATAATCAAAGCTCCTAGCACACTACAACCATGTTCGATTCGACTTGTTATTTGGATGGATATCTCTATGGATTTTATTGAAGGATTACCTAAATTAGGAAATAAATCAGTCATCATGGTGGTAGTTGACCATCTTTCCAAGTATTCTCATTTTTTTTCTCTTCAACACCCATTTATAGCCTCCATTGTGGCTCAACGTTTCATGGATCAGGTCTTCAAGATTCATGGCATGCCTCATTCTATTGTTTATGATTGCGACCCAACTTTCACCAACAATTTTTGGCAAGAACTATTCAAGCTACAAGACACCCAATTGCATCTCAGCACAACTTAGCATCCCTAGAATGATGATCAAACTGAAGTTGTCAACAGGTGCTTGGAAACATATTTGAGGTGTTTTGCATTAGAAAGGAAAAATCAATGGTCTCAATGGTTACCACTCGATTAATGGTGGTATAACACTTCTTACCATACAACTACCC
>ML784147.1:336025-360509 GCA_009831015.1 Picea engelmannii | reverse complement strand
AGAGCGAGAGTATCTGCTTGTTGTAGGAGAAACATCAAAACTCCCTCTCATTGAGGGTGGACATTCTGCATACACCAATATTTTCTCTGAATACTCATACTTCACTTTAGACAGAGGCTTGGTGAGAATGTTTTTTATCTTCTTATATGTGGATATGTACTAGAGTTCTACTTCTTCCTTCTACATCATGTCTCGGATGAAATGTTATTTGATCTCTATATGCTTTGACTTGTCGTGAAATATTGGATTCTTTGAAAGATTCACACAACTTTGATTATCATAGTATATCAAAGTTGGCTCCAACTCTAGATCAAATAACCATGCAAGAAACTTCTGAAGCCATGCTTCTTCATGGCTTGCAACACTGGCTGCTATATATTTTTCCTTTGTTGTACTGAGTGCCACTAATGACTATTTTTTTCTTAACCATGAGATCATACCTGATCCCAAACTGAAGCAACATCCTGATGTGTTTTTCCTCTCCACTGCACTCCCTTCCCAATTAGAGTCTATATAACCTTGAATCTTTACTTCACCGTCTGAGACATATCTAATTTCATATACAATTGTACCATGCAGGTACCTCAATACATGTTTTGTTGCTACCAAATGTACATGTCTAGGATCAACCATGTATTGACTCAATGTATTCACTGCAAATCATATATTTGACCTGGTGTTAACCAAGTACATCAAGAATCTGAAAAATTGTATGTACATCGTGGGATCAACCAAATCTGAAGAGGAATCATTCAATAGCTTCATATTTGTAACCATAGGTGTGGTCATGGACTTGCAATCCATCATCCCGAATCTTTGTAGGATCTCAACTGTATACTTTCCTTGGACAAGGAAGATCTCATATGGTCTCTGCCACACCTATAATCCCAAGAAATAGTGCATCAAACCCAGATCCTTCATTTTGAACTCTGAAGTGAGCTCCCTCTTGCACCCATCTATGAGCTTCTCATCCCTTGTAAGAAATAGGTAATCCACATATAGTACCAATATCAAGGGAAAACATCTTCAACCTTGTAGTAAAGGTTGGGATCTGCATCACTCTTGGTAAACCCCAAGCTCATCAAATAACTTTCTATTATGGCATACCATGCCTTGAATGTCTTCTTAAGCCCATATAAAGTTTTCTTCAATTTACAAACATGGGACTCCTTCCCATATAATACAAAACCATGTGGTTGTTCTATGTACACTTCTTCTTCAATTACACCATTCGAGAAAGTAGTCTTTACATCCATCTGGTGTAATTTCCATCCCATAACAGAAGCAATATAAATAATAGATCTAATAGAATTGTACCTAGCTACTGGAGAAAATGTCTTGTCATAATCTTCTCCCTCTTTTTGGGAGAATCCTCTAGCCACAAATCTATCTTTTTACTTCTCTATGTTGCCTTCTACAACATGCTTGATCTTGTAGATCCACTTGAAAGTCACCATTGACTTCCCTTCTAGTCTTAGAACCACTTCCCACACATCAGTCTTCATGATGGATTGGTAGTCTTCCATCATAGCATCCTTCCATTCTTGTTGTTTTGCAACTTCCTCATAAGTGGAAGGTTCTGAATCAATGATCTTACTCATCAGTTCCATATAGGTGGAAAACTTGTGTGGTCTCTTGCTCTCTCTAAAGGAACCATTGGGAGCTACATGTCTTTTATGCTTCCTCCAAAGTGTTCTGGAGCCATGATGGTCTCTTCTTGGTAATCGTAACCTCTTTGGGTGGATCTATCGGTATCTTTGTCTCTACTGTCTCATTATGATCTTATAGGATATGTTCTTCTAGAGTAGAGTCAATCATCATTGCATCCTTTGGAGCCTCTTGCTCCTCTCTATCCTCATCCATGTGAGACTCTCTAGATTTCCTGAAGGTTTCTTCTTCATAAAAGGTGACATCCCTACTAATCTCAATATGTCTATGTCTGGGGATGTATATTCTATAAGCCTTTGAAGTCTCATTGTATCCAACGAAGGTGTCCTTGTTTCCTGAAGGATCTAGCTTTGTTCTCTTTTCCTTGGGAACATGTATGTACATTGGGCAGCCAAATATCCTCATGTGGTTGACTTTTGGTTTCTTTTATGTGAATACTTCTTATGGTGTCTTTTTCCCCAATATCTTATGATGACTTCTATTATGGACATATACAGTTGTATCGGATGCTTCTACCCATAGATGCATGGGTAAGTTATGGTCATGGATTATTGATTTAGTTGCTTTTACAATTGATCTATTATTTCTCTCCGCAACCCCATTTTGTTGGGGGTTGTAGGGAATTGCTACCTCCCTCTTAATCCCTGCTTCTCTACGAATATCCTTGAACTCATTTGAGTTGTATTCACCTCCATTATCTGACCCCCAAAATTTAATCTTGGTTCCAGAGATATTTTCTACTAAAGCCTTGAATTCTTGAAATTTATTGAAAACTTCATCTTTTGCTTTCAAGAAATAAATCCATTTTTTACGTGAGAAATCATCAATAAAAGTGACATAATATAAAAATTTACCTAGAGATGGTACTTTCATTTGTCTGCATACATATAAATGTATAATGTCCAAGATCCCATTGGATATATTGTCATTGCTTGGAAAAATTCCCTTGGCATTATTTCAGAGTGCACATCCTTTGCATACTCCATCATGGTCCACCTGCATATCTAGTATACATTTAACCATCTTGCTCAAAACTGACAAGGATTTGTAATTAAGGTCAGCAAGTCTTCGGTGTCATTGCTCACTAGAAATAATATTGTTGTGTATAAGGGATTGTGTTGGGTATCCATTTAATTTATACAATCCTCCCTCTCGAACATGAATCATGGTAGTTGAATCTATACTTGAACCCTTAGGTTGAAGAAGGAGTTGGCCATCAACAAAAGCTACTTTGAAGCCTCGATCTTCTAAAGCAGAGATAGAAAGAAGATTCTTCTTTAAACCTTGTACAAGAAATACATTGTTTATTGAAATAGAACTACCTAAATCAAGTTGGTAGGAGGCTTCTCCTACTCCTTTTACGACATGCTTGGAATCATCTCCATGTTCCACCTGAAGGGATGAACTCTTTTTTGTCAAATTTGTAATAGAATTTTGAAACCCGGTCATGTGCTTGGAAGCACCACTATCCACTAGCCAAATATCACTTCCTTGAGTGATGGTACCTATGAGAGATGAGACAAAGACATACTCTTCATCTTTTGTTTCCATTGTCTTCTTTTGAGATGTAGACTCCTCCATATATGTTGCATGTGCATGATGTTTTCACTTTCCTTTCCCTTGAACACTGGTATGCAAAGTGTCCCAACTTCTGACAGTTGAAACATATAATCTTAGATACATCCTTCTTGTGATCTGTACGTGGTCTTCTATTTTTCTTCAGACTTTTTTTTTTTTTTTATTTACATGAGTAGCAACAGCTTGGTTTTCATTGTTGGTCTTCTGCATCTTGGATGTCAATCTTGATTCTTCTTTGACACAGTCTATCCATAGCTTGTCAAATTTAGGCAATTTCCTTCTTACACAAATTCCTTGAACAAATGCATCCCAAGAAGGAAATCCATTTAGAGTTGCAGTCACAAGCTCTGCATCATCCATTGAATCTCCAATAGCTTCTAGTTGATCCTTGATCTAAGAAATCATCATGAAGTAGGTAGAAATTGAATCTAACTTGTTCATCATCACATTTCTGAGTTGATGCCTTAGGGTTAGCTTCTTGCTTGTATTCTTTCTTTCATACAGTCTTGTTAAGGCATAAAACATCTCCTTTGATGTCTTCAATTCTGATACATTAGGAATCAAGTGATCCTTGATTAAATCTGTCAAGATCCTCTTATCTTTGATCTCATTTTCCTTATGTTTTTTCTTGGCCTCTTACTCTTATGGTTCTCGGAGAACTTGCTTGACATGATCCAAGATCTCATTCTCTTCTAGAATGAGAAGAATTCTATGTTTCCATGATCTGAAATTTTCTGCTCCATCCAGCCTATCTTCAACTCTCTTACTGGTAATCGTGTTCGCTTATAAAAACCCTAGGCTTGAAAAAATCCCAAATTTTCAACCTTCTTAAAAAGTCAACGCTAGGGTTTTAGTACATGCGCTAGGGTTAGGCGAGTTTCCTAATGCAATTTTCTCCTCAACGTTGGCACTAGAAAAACCCCAACGAATGGAAATCTTTGATCTTGTTGATGTCTTACGCTAGGTCAAATCTGGCTTTAATCTTCATGTTCTGATACCATGTTAGATTTTCTTAAATTTTCAGTAGCAATAGATTTACCAAAGTATTATGATCTTCCTTTAACATTCAAAAAACATATACTGAAAATATAAGTAGGATATAGAAGCAGATAGACAAGCACAAGAAGACACAAATATTTATCCTGGGAAAAACAAAGATTTATCCTGAGAAAAATCCAACCAACTTTTCTTAGAGAAAATGTTTCTGATAACAAAATACAACCATGAACAAGCTCTATTCACAAGAGAAAAACCAACAATGAAGAAACCATGATAACAAGTGCTTATCTCTTCTTCTTGTCAAACCCTAGCGAGGGTAGACAACTAAGCAACATTGAACAAAGATAGTGCATCACCAAAAACAAATGCTAAGATGCTCCTTGAAGAATTCGTTGGAACTGTTACTGCAATTGCTACTAGACTTGTGCATTGGTTGAGGAGATGAGTGAATGTATGTCAAATGCCAAGGTGTCTCCCTTTATTTATAGTCTTCAAGTCACTTTACTGTGGCCGACTTCTCTTCCTGGAATTTTGTTTTTCCTTTATTATTTTCCTATGGGTCTGACTTCTCTTCTAGGGTATTCTTCAATTGTTCAATGGTCTTCCTTTGACTTCTTAGAATCTTCCTCTCTAAGAAAAAAATTTCAAGAGGGAATACCTCATGCTGCTACAAAACATCAACAGTGTTGACACTGGAACCCTATGATATACCTTGATCACCTTAAGTTATTAATTTATTAGAGGGTGTTAGTGGAATTCCCTAACAGCAAGTCGATGCTCTTATGTGAAAGCCTTGGTAAATGATGAATATCCCAAAGGATACTAGAATTATGGAGCAAATGTAATTATTTTTTATGGGAAAGTGTTAGTTATGTATATTGCTATAAATTTATATGTGCCTACTAACATTATTCCATGTAATATCAAAATGTATGATTTAAGTGTTGAAATGATCGAATGTGTACATGGGCATGGATTAATTTGTAATAGGAAATATTATTTTCATTGCTTATTTATATTTTCCTATAAATGTTATGTAATAACGTTGACTATAGCTTAATTGTGGAAATGGGTACATTACAATACGGTACTATAGCTTAATTGTGGAAATGGGTACATTACAATATGGTATCAAATTATTTGGGTTGTTTTCCTGGAGTACCCCATCACTTCAATCGTAGTACAAAAGCAAATTGGTATGTTACTTCATTTATAAATGTTTAATGTTCTTTTGTTTTAGAGAAGTTTTCGTTTCATTCTCTAGAAGAGATGGAGAATGGATTATCCTATTACAATGCATTATGAATTTCACTACAAGACAAAGTTTCAAAATCATGAACCTGAGGTAATATTTTGCACAGTTTATGTGTTTGTGGTATATTTGGAGTCAATATGTAAGGATTATACAAATCCTTTTAGATATGTCCAAATTATCTGATTTCTATTTTCAATTTGACTATTTAAAGAATTTTAAGATAAAGTGGAAAATTAATAGGATCAAGTGGTGCCCATCAACAAATGGTGCCCTATTTCTTCTTTTGGAAAATGACAAAATATTCATGTTTTAGAAGGTACTTACCATTGTGAATTTTGTATTTAGTATTAGTATCTCTTGTGGGTTTTTTTCCATATAAGAGGTGATTAGAATTTAAAATGAAAATGGAAAAGTATCTTCTTGAGAATAATAATTCTTCCCATTAGGTCATTGATAAGCTTTCACCTTCCAAGGTCAATGTGTGTTGAATTTGAAAGGGCCTACTTTATTGCCTACCCATTCATACGAGGTTTATAGCAACACTTTATAGCAATTTGAAAGGGCTTACTTTATTGCCTACCCATTCATAGAAGGTTTATAGTAACACTTTCTAGCTTTTATTTAGTTCTCCATACTTGAAAATATGCCCCTTCTATAAATATTACATGTACATTACCTAGTTATATTGGTTGCTTGATATCATTCCTTACCACTTGTGGGAGCTAGGGATGTCCAAATGAATTGATCATTGCTCCTAGCCCTTCTTTTGCATGCTATTACTTTGGGTCTATCTAAATAATTCATTTGCATAATTTTAGTTTTACTTTCTATTCTTTTGTATTTTATTAATATTTATTCATGTTCTATGGTTCTTTTTCTTTCTTCCAATTGTGGTCCTAGAAATGAATTAGCTATTTAAATAGCCTCTCCTTTCAAAAAATTTACCATGGTTTTGAGGAAGAGATCTAAAGCTCCTTATCATGGTGTCTCCATGAGATAATGTTATCATGGTGTATCCATCCCTTCTTCAATAGACAATGAAAGAGCCTGCAAAAATGAATATGAGGTAGGGTCATTTTGTGGTCGATTATCATGCTAGGTTGGAGCGATCAACAAAGGGGATAAAATATAATGGGTCAGTGGTTGATGGGGCAACACATGAAAAATATTTTGGAGTAGGTGTTAATTCTAGAGGCTACCTTGGGGATGGGGTCAAAGGTTTCTTAGGTGGATTAAATCTATGGGGCTACCAATTTCAATGGTTGATCGATTTCATGCTCCTCCATGAAATATTGGTGACATCATTTTACTAGAGAAGATTATTTCTCCAATTGGTGATCATGAGCTATGTTCCTCTAGTTCTACGAATTTTGCATGCAGAGGCTTGGGGGCAGCTCTTGGAGATTTGGTTTGTTCCCAGCATTTGTTTACCAAATAAACATGAAATCTCCCTTACCATAGATGGACTCATTGGGTCATCCTTCTCCAAAGCTAGTTAAGTTGTTATGCAGTGGTCCGCCTCTTCTCCATCCAACTGAGGATTTCATATCGGATGGTGTTCCTAGTGAGTTTTTAGCAAGTGTTGCAGAGTTTCAAGAATCATTTTCTTGCTTAGAGCATGTGTCTTTGGAATCAAGCTTAGGTCTCTCAACAAAAAGAAATATGGGCAAGTGTGATTTTTCTCCATCGAGAATCTTGTCATAGCCCAAGATAGCACTTCAACTATTGGTTGTGGATTCATTGGTTAACACTTCTCATGGATAATTCTCTCTATTAATTAAGAAAAACATTTTTTTATGTCAACTATGATGCAAGTTCTACCACTAGAGGACTGTGTGGAGGGGAGGGTTGTTTGTTACTCTAATGTTCTCCAAATACTAGGCTCTCATTTCAAGCCTATGGTAGTCAAAATTGGCCCAAATCTTGGCTCCTCTTCAAGTGAGCTATTAGGTAAGCATAGCTTTGATGGACCATACAATATGTAGATTTTTGAGGAACTATGAAGGCTTCCCAACAGGTATGTCTTTGACCTCTTGTTGGGCTCTAAGTTCAAGAAACCAAATATGTCCTTTTTGTTGTTTTAGGACAACAAACAGGTATGTTTATTCATGCAGAGAAAAATGCCTTCAAACTGATGGTTATATGCTCTTTTAAGGTGCCTTTGCAAGTGTTTTAGTCACTGAATGTTAGCACATGTAAACCTTAAAACATATAGCACTCCTCTAGGATATTTACAAGCTCCTATTGTTGATTTAAACATTAAGCATACATGAAATTTGAACACAAGTATTTTTTGTCAACATGACCCTAGATAAAACCCCCCCAGGGAAAACCAGTTTAGAATGAAAGTGTATATATGTGATGGCTCAAGCATGGAATATAACAAGTAAACGAATACAATGGAACATGTACAAGTAGCAAGATCCTCTCTAGCTTTGCTAGAAGGTTCCAAGAAGAATGAGCCCAAGCAAGTGCGCTTCCCTTCCTTTGTTGCCTCTTCCACTGAACTGATGCGCCCTTGATCCTCCCTTCGTTGTTTGAGAAACCCTTGCACGAAAATATTTGTTTGAATGTTGTCCCAAACCTCCACCAATCACATCTACAAAATCTCAGGAACTACTAGTGTCTACTAAGCTTGCACCCTCCTCCAAGAGTGCGCCCTCCACCAAGGAAGACGCCACACCACAAAATAATTAGGCCCTAAGACTTGCACCCTCCATGAAAGATGGTTCCCAAGCTATTCTCTCCCAATGCTTACATTCTCATCCTCTTGCTCCTCTCCAAACTCGCCAAGTGAACAAATGAGTGAATGAGCCTCTATTTGCCCTGTGCGCCCCTCTTAAGCTATCATAAGGAAACCTAAAATATGAATGGCTAGAATCGCTCCAAGCCATCTCTAATCCATGGTTGAGATCTGTCCAAAATATTCTCAACTCAAAAACCACTTTGGATTAAGTTTCCTTAGTTCACTTTATGTCCCCCAATTCACCCACAAAGTGAATTAATAGCCACTTTTGCCTCAAGTGACAAATTTCACCCTTTTGACTTAGGAAAATGTCAAAGTGAAATTAGACATAAAGTATAAAGCAAAATGGGTCAAATATTTCCCTCATGTGGTTAGATACCCACAACCACAAGGAGACCACTTCACAAGGTACACCAAAATTCAACACTCCCTCTTACTGAGGAAAGTGTTTCTCACCAAACCCATCTTGTCTCTGAAGTAGACATGCTTTCCCCTTGGCAAGGCCTTGGTGAGAATATTTGTCGCATGATAATCAGTTGGAATATACTGGAGCTTCACTGCCCCACATTGAACCCAATCTGATGAAGTTGTATCTAATCTCAATAATATGCTTCGACTTGTCATGAAACATTGATTCTCATATAGTTTGATACAACTCCGATTATCACAGTGAATGACAGTCGAAGACAACTCTTGACCAAATAAACCAACCAGCAACGTATGAATCCAAATGGCCTTGCAACTGGCATGACTAGCTGCCATGTGCTTTGTCTCGGTCGAACTCAAAGCAACTGACTTTTTCTTTCGGCTAAACCAAGAAACAATGCATAATCTCAAGCCAGAGCAACACCCTAAGGTACTCTTCCTATCAGTATAACATCCTGACCAGTCTGAGTCTGTGTAGCTAGCCAAACTCACTCAATCCCCTATGACATAGTCCAAACCAAAATCCAATGATCATGCTATGTACCTCAAAACATGACTTGCCCCAAACCAACGAACACTCCTAGGCTCCACCATAAAGTCGCTAAGAGTGTTCACGGAAAAATAAATATGTGGTCTGGTATTGACCAGATACATCAAAGAACCTATTAGCTTCTTGTATCTCATAGCATCCACCAACTATGAATCTAAAGCGTTAAGCTTCTTCTAGTTGGTGACCATAGGTGTAGACATGGGTCTGTAGTTCTCCATCTAAAACCTGCTCAAGATGTCTGTTGCATACTTCCCCTACCCCAAAAAGATATGACCCTCCTCATGCCAAACCTCCATGCCCAAGAAATAGTGCATCAAACCGATGTCTGTCATCTCAAACTCTGATGCAAGTCCCAGCTTGCACTCAGCTATGAGAAGCTCCTCTCTCGTGATGAACAAGGCATCCGCATATAGAATGAGAATAAGTGTGTCCTCGCCTCTAATGATGTAATAGAGTTTAGGATCCGCCTCACTCTTCTCAAACTCCATCTGAAGCAAATAAGCATCAATACGTGAATACCAAGCTCTTGGAGCTTTCTTCAGACCATACAGTGTCTTTCTCAGAAGACACACACGAGAATCTCTCTCCATCACCTCAAACCCCTGTGGTTTCTCAATGTACACCTCCTCCTCAATAAATCCATTCAGAAATGTGGTCTTTACATCCATTTGGTGTATCCTCTGAATGGACGTGTATCTCACAACTGGTGCAAATGTCTCATCATAGTCAACTCCCTCTACCTGAGAGAATCCTCGTGCCACAAACCGGGCCTTGTGTTTCTCTATGCTGCCATCTATAGCATACTCAATCTTATACAACCGTCTGGAAGTCATAATTGACTTCCCCACTGGCCTCGGCACCACCTCCCATACATCATTACGCATAATGGAGTCATACTCCTCCAGCGTGGCATCTTGCCAAACCTATTGGTCAACTGCCTGTGCAAATGTCTCGGGCTCTGAATATGTGATGCTCGTCACCATCGCCAAGTAGGACACAAGCCTATCTGGTGTTATGCTCTCTCTGAACAACCCTCTGGGTTCTCCAATATTCTCCTTGGCTTCCTTCAGGGTCGCCTAAAACCATCTCGGTTTCCTCTTCCTGGGAATAACCAAAGAAAAAGTAATATCTCTGCACCCACGAGTCTCTGCCTCAGATCTAATTTCAACACTCTGAGATCCTGAAGCCTTTGTACCCTTTGCCTGAACCCCCTGCAACTATGAACCTGAAGTTGTGCAAGGTGACCCTGTCACCCCTGAAACGGGTGCACTCGACACCTGAGGTTTTTCTCCCTCTAAAACATTAATCTGAGTCTCTGGAACCTCCTTAATACTATCTCTCGACTCGAGAGACCTCCTGAAAGTTCTACCCTCCTTAAATATAACATCTATGCTAACCACCACTCTCCATTGTGATGGAATGTAGATCTGGTAGGCCTTCGAGACCTCTAAGTAACCAACTAGAATACCATGTTGGGTTGTGGGGTTTAGCTTTGTCCTCTTCTCTGAGGGGACATGAGAGTATGTCAAGCATCCAAAATTCTCGATGTGCTCAACATCGAGCCTCCTACCAGTGAAGGCCTCCTCAGGAGTCTTCTTCCCCCAAATCCTGTGGGAACTCGTGTTCTGCAGATAAACTGCAACAGCACTCGCCTCGACCCATAAGTATAAAGGCAAAGTATGATCATGCAGCATGGATCTCACTACACCTACAATGGCCTTCTTCTTCCTCTCGACAACCCTGTTCTATTGGGGGTTGTAAGGCACGGTCATCTGTCTTTTGATCCCTGCCCGAGAATAGAAGTCTACAAACTCTATGGAGGCATACTCACCTCCATTGTCTGACCGCAAGACCTTGATCCTCTTTCCTGTCTGTTTCTCCACAAGAGCTTTCAACTCCTAGAACCTCTTGAAGACCTCACTCTTGGCCTTCAGGAAAAAGATCCAGGTCTTCCTCAAGTGGCCATCTAAGAATGTGAGACAGTACTCACAACCACTCAAGGACGTACGATACATAGGCCCACACACATTTGTGTGTACTAAATCCAGTATCCCAGCTGACCTGGTGTCACTGCTGGGGAAAACAACCTTGGTAAACTTACCAAGTGCACACCCTTTGCACACATCCTGATGCTCTAAGTTGCACTGTGGCACTCATGTCACAACCTCTCTCATCCCTCCAAGAGCCCCATGATGAAGGTGATCCATCCTCTGATGCCACAACTCACACAATTGAGTGTTGTTGTAGCTACCTGATGTCAAAGCATGCAGGGGATGGAAAAAAAATATGTATAGTTTACCATCCCTCACTCTAATCACTTGCCCTGAGGTGAGATGCGACCCCTTAGGGTGTATGAGGACCTTTGTCCCTTTGAAGGACACCTCAAGACCCATATCTTGGAGGGTGGAAACTCATATCATATTCTTCTTCAACCCAGGAGCATACAACACATCCCTGAACGAAATGGACTCTCGCTCTGAAAAGTAATTGTGCCATGCCCAACAACTCTGACAATGGTGTCATCACCAAGAGAAATCTCCATCTTGACCTTTGGATCTCTGAGGTCATTGAAGTGCTCTCTAACACCAGTCATGTGGCTCGAAGCCTTATTGTCTATATATCAAATGCTAGGTGTCGTCTCAACTGAAGTGCAACAAATAAGGAAGACACACTCCCTCTCAAACTGTGCCTGAAACTCCTCCTCGTATGTTGTAGTTGTTGTACCACCCATCTTATTCTTCCTGTTGGAACATTGACCAACATAGTGCCCCATCTTCTTACAAGCAAAGCACTTCACTTTGTTCATATCTCTCTTCTGCCCATTGCCACTCTCCTGTGACTTGGCCCCTCCCTTGGGACCTTGTTTAGTACCCTTGTCGACCTTCTTCTTGCCCTTTGACCAAAGAGCAAGATCTTCATCACCCTCAACAATACACATTGTTTTATTGAAGATCCAAAGCCGCATCTCAACCTCCTGTACGAAGTCGCCCCAAAGTCTCTCCCAACTGGGCATGACCTCCCTAGCCATAATGCCTTGCACAAATGAACCCCAAGGTTTGGAGAAGTCGTTTAAGGTTGTCCTCACCAAAAAGTTTGGATCCACAATCTCTTTGACTTCTGCCAACTGATCTCGAGTCTGTGTAAATCTATCAAGGTATGATGTCACTAACTCTGACTTGAGCATTTGAATGCCCATGAGCTTCTCCTGCAGAACCATCTTTTGGTTCTGATTGGGGCTCCAGTAAAGCTTGCACAATGAGGCCCACATCTCATGCCCATGAGCTTCTCCTACATAACCATCTTTTGGTTATGATTGGGATTATGGTAAAGCTTGCACAATGAGGCCCACATCTCAAAGGCATAGTCCTTCCCAGCGAAATGGGGTATGACATGGTCTCTCACCGCATCACAAATAGTCATATTTGCCTTCTTCTTCTTCCTAAACTCTGCTACCAACAAGGGAGCAATGACAGGAGGAACAACAACATGAGCCTGAACTATATACCATAGTTCAAGGTCCTACAAGACAAAGATAATCATGGTCTTCCAAGGGGAAAAATTGATAGCTCTAGCTAGCCTATCCTATGCCCTCATCTGAGACACCAACATGGTTGTCCACTAAAACCCAAACTGGTGCTAAACTACAAAAGAAATCAGCCTCAACACTTGACACACAAGCGTGAAATAATGTTGTCCAAAACTGTCCAAAAATCTGTGAATTGTATGCTAGTACATCAACCAACTCTTAACCACCAAGGCTCTGATACCATGTAGATTTTTGAAGAACTATGATGTATGCCCAACAGGTCCATCTTTGACCTCTTGTTGGGCTCTAAGTTCAAGAAACCAAATCTGTCATTGCTGATGTTTTAGAAAAGCAAACAAGTTTGTTTATTTCTACAAAGAAAACCTCCTTCAAACTGATGGTTATATGTTCTTTTAAGGTGCCCTTGCAAGTGTTTGAGTCATTGAATGTTAGCACATGCAAACCTTAAAACATATAGCACTCCTCTAGGATCTTTACAAGCTCCTATTGTTGATTTAAACATTAAGCATACATGAAATTTGAACACAAGTATTTTTGGTCAACATGACCCTGGATAAAACCCCCCCGAGGAAAACCAATTTAGAATGAAAGCGTATATATGTGAAGTCTCAAGCATGGAATACAAGAAGTAAACAAATACAATGGAACATGTACAAGTAGCAAGCTCGTATCAAGCTTTGCTAGAAGGTTCCAAGAAGAATGAGCCCAAGCAAGTGTGCCCCCTTCCTTTATTGCCTCTTCCACTAAACCGATGTGCCCTTGATTCTCCCTTGGTTGTTTGAGAAACCCTTGCATGCAAATCTATGTTTGAATGTTGTCACAAACCTCCACCAACCAGATCTGCAAAAGCTCAAAAACTAGTAGTGCCTACTAAGTTTGCACCCTCCTCCAAGGGTGTGCCCTCCACCAAGCAAGAACCCACACCACAAAATAATCAGGCCCTAAGCCTCCTTCCACCCTCCATGAAAGATGGGGCCCAAGCTCTCCTCTCTCAATGCTTCCATTCTCATCCTCTTACTCCTCTCCAAACTCTCCAAGTGAACAAATGAGTGAATAAGCCTTCATTTGCCCTATGCACCCCTCTTAAGCAATCATAAGGAAACCTAAAATATGAATGGCTAGGATCACTCCATATCATCTCTAATCCATGATTGAGATCTCTCCAAAAAAATCTCAACTCAAAACCCACTTTGGGTTAAGTTTCCTTAGTTCACTTTATGTCTCCCAATTCACCCACAAAGTGAATTAATAGTCATATTTTCCTCAAGTCACAAATTTCACCCTTTTGACTTAGGAAAATGTCGAAGTGAAATTAGACATAAAGTATAAGGCATAATGGGTCAAATATTTATAGAGACCCACAACCACAAGGGGACCACTTCCCAAGGTACACCAAAACTCAACACAATATTAAAGACTTCATTTCCTCCCAGTTGTCATATTCAAAGTTCAACTCAGATTACAAGGAGACAAAGTAAAACATAGGTTTGGTTAAGTTGGGACATGATGTCCCATTTTTTCTCAGTGCAGTGAAATGATTTAAAGAGTCATAGCTTTTAAGTAGAAACATTTTCATCTGGAATGGAAAAAAGAATAGAATTTCCCTCTCCTCTCACTCAAATATTAAATTGAAAAAGTTTGAAAAAAAATGGTCAAATTATGGCCAAATCCTTTTGCATGGTGCATTTGATTAGAATTAAAAATTGGGGATCAAATGGTATTATGTGTTCAATTTGTTGGAAGCTTGTAAGATCAAAACCATGACTTGCTTTCTAATTGGTTGTGTTTGAATTCATTGCTATTTCATTTTCACCAATGATTGCTATACTTGTTGCACTTGCCTTTGGTTATTTTGTTTCGCTACACAAGCCTTAAATTTTGGGACATTGTCATTTATAGTTTTATTGATTTATTGGCCTTAACAAGCTTGAAGACCTGTGACTTTATATTGTACAAACTCTTTGAAGCAACTCTTTTTGTATCAATGACGTATCTAGACTTTTTTCCTTGGAAATAAAAATGATACCATATAACATTAGCATCATATAGTTGTATGATCATAAGCAAAGTTGTGATCTCACATCTCATAGTACAAGTCTGAAGTGGTCGAACACACACAAGTTTCGTTGCTTCATAAATACAAACGAGTTCAATCAATCAATGGTTGACTCGAATTAATATAAAATTTATGTGAAGTGTTGTCTAATAAATCCAAAATGTGAGGCTTTACATGTGAACAAAAGATGTATTCAAGAATAATGGCCCTTGTGTGTGTTTGTATTAACTTACAATATAATCATGTGACATGCATATTTATATTAACTTGGAACCTGGACATGCGATATACATATTTTTATCAACTTACAGCCTAGACAAGTAATATACATGTGTGTATTAACTTACAACCTAGCCATATGATTTGTGTCATTAATATAAACACTTGTGAGACTCTTCACTCATGTTTGCCTTGGATGTGTACTCTTAAAACTCCACGATAACGTGGAAATAATTTTTAAACCCTTAATTAATCAACTAAAATCACTTTTAATGTTATATATTAATAAACTAACAACACAAACCATAAAGTAACTAGCAATGGACTTCAGTATTCTAATTTAGGGAATCATAAACATTTACATTAAATCAAACTATGATGAGTTAAAAATACTTGAGTCAATTTCAAGTCCAAATCCTCATAGTGGCTTAGTTCAAACCTATTACAAGTGGAATAAAAAGATATATATAACACAATTTCTCAATTAAAAGCAAGTTTTTTATTATTTATCAAATTCTCAATYTAAAATTCTAATTCTCGAGATAGTAAAGTTGGTCATTTAAATCTATGAAATAAGCTTCTACAAACCATGCACACCAAGCTTGATCAAATTCCTTGTCATTTAAATCTATGAAATAAGCCTCTAAAAACTAAAAACCATGCACACCAAGCTTATCAAATTTCCTAACACATAGTTTATCATTTAAATCTAAAAAATGAGCCTCTACAAACCATGCACRCCAAATCAAATTCTCAAACTTATATTTTATATTCKTATACTTAAATCTATGGAATAAGCCTCTACCAACCATGCACACCCAATCAAATTCCCAAACTTATATTTCATATTCTTGATACTTAAGGTCAAATTGTCATTAGAAAAATTTAACGTGACAAGTTTACAAAATCATTTAAATGAACTCAATTATTGATTGCCAGAGCATCACCATCCCTTCAAAGTAATGTCAAAAGTCTAAAAACCATTTAAGTCAAACTCATATATTGAATGCTAGGGCATCACATCATACCTTTTTAAGGATGCCATGCTCTTGGTTATTATTATAAGATTATAAAAACAAATATGCTTCATATGAATTGTTCCTGGATATCTAACTTACTCTCGAAGCCTTGAATATTAATTTTGTATATAAAAATCTGAATCGAAATGGAAAAAGTAATTTGGATTAATCTAATTAAATTGTTAAGATTTAATTAACACTTAACAATTTAGGCCTACCCAACCCATAAGATTATTTTGACATCAGAGCTTATGAAACAAATTTAATTGAACATGATTGGTTTTTCTAATTAATTATTCCTTGCATATATATATATATATGAACATGAGTGGTTTTTCTAATTAATTATTCCTTGATAATATATATATATATATTTAATCATGCATATATAATATGAATGTCTTCAGAATTGCAGAGTATTGCACGCAATGTAACGTCAACAATATGATATCAATTTAGCCCCTTTCGCCACCTCTTGCCAGAATAATTTCTTTAAAAGCCATCATTACTAGCGAGTGCACATATAATATGTTAATTAGCCATAATTGGGTTTTTTAGTCATGCCTTAAGTTGCAAGTTGCAAGTTGCAGAGTATTGCACTCAAGGTAAGGTCAACAATATGATATCAGTTTAGCCCCTTTCCCCGCCTCTTCCCAGAATAATTTATTTAAAACCCACCATCGTAATTTCTTTAAAAACCACTATCATTACTATGGAGTGCACATATAATATGTTAATTAGCCATAATTGGGTTTTTTAGTCATACCTTAAGTTACATATTTGCAAGGAAGATTTTCTGGGCAGGCTAAGGTCAAAAAAATTGATTACTTAAAAACTTATTGCTGCCGAGATCTTGGTCCTTGTGACTGGTTAAATTGTACCTACCTGCAAGACTGTACATAAGAAGATTCAAACAAAAATTATATCCGTTTCTCTTCCATTCGTTACGGTATATGAAATAAAATATATACAACATGAAGTTTACATTTGACCAAAACCAAACTATATGATAATTTCCAAGAAAAAACTTTTTCTTTCTCCCATAAGTTCGACCAGGATATAAAAAAATGTAAATATTCATACCCATAATTGAGATGCTAACATCTGCTAATGGTATCTAAATAACAGCCCATGTGCTATCTGGCATAAGTCTTAAATATTGTTGTAGTTTGTTTCGATATTATTTATCACTCACCCCATAGGAACAGTAGTCATGATAACAAACAGCATGTGTTGCAAGTTTGCAAAATACTATGTGAACAATACGTATGAATGCCAAACAATAGAGTCCAACTTGGATCGTCATAAGGCCTTTACTCATGCAACATATATGCTCATGAGTTTAATTAATTTTAGAAATAGGTCACTTTATTCAGCAGGTGGAGCATAGCTTACACTTTTCAAAAGCCAAATAATTTAACTGAGTTTAAAATCTCAATATCGCCCATTATTGTCGTGATCTTATAATTATGAAGTGCAAACAGCACTGCCATATTACAGGATGCTAACAAATTTACTCTCACTAACAAAAGCTGACGAAAATTACATCTGCCAAAAAAGTTGGAAAAGGGTACAACCCAACACTTGGTACTGCACCGTTACTCTATTAATTCACCAATGAATATAATTGACCAACAGGAGTTATGGGATCTAAACGTTATCCTAAATGTCCCCAGCAATTTACCACCAACTGTAATAATGATTCTATACAGCATCTCATCTGAATCTAACTTGAACATTTCTACCCTTTCCTACTCTCGTTTATAAGCTAACTGAAAATCGTTATCTCACCTGCAAAAATCATTGAGTGCAAGAAAGAATGAATAATACACCTTCAGCAGCAATTAGGACTCATTATTATCAAATTTGCAAAAGCTGAAAAAATAATTCAAAGACAAAATGGAAGCATTTTTTCAAAATGATTTCAGGTTCACCAAAGCAAGATAAATAAAAATTCAAACTTTCTACAAAAAAGGTAGTAGATGGTTCGGTACCACAATATCACATGTGCTTTCATGTTCCTTGAAGGGTTATACATTTTTCTGAAAATGACACCTTCAGGAAAAAAATAAAGAGAACTTTTAATAATGGCCAATTTTAACCAAAAATAAATAAATTGAGTCGGCCCAAAGGCTGGATATTGTGACACAAACCCAACTTCAACTGCCAACCTTGGAGGAACTCCCTTGAATCTTCTTTTACTCGAACTAAGACAGCTACTACCTAAGCATAGGGAAAAGGATGGCATTGAATTAATTTAACCTCATCCTCGAACTAGTCAGCCCCTGATGAGAAGGAACAAACAAAGAAAAACATTAAAGTTCCCACCCATCACCCCACTAGACTCGGTTCATGATGAATGCCTACAGCAATGTATATGCAGCATCTGCTGGGAATGGACAATTTGGATTTCATTAATTTAATTATCAATGCCTCTATGAATATAAAGGGGGAGCTCTGTAGTTAGTTGTCACATTTTCCCAACAGTTTGGGTGTTGAAGGAAAGACCAAGGAAGGTTGTGCCAAGACTAGAAGAATTTACATATGGAAAATGTTGAGTAGATAGCATCCTAGAGCTACAAAAGAATCTGAAGACAATAAAGTGACAAAAACATGGTAGTACAAACCCCCTGTCTGAGACACTGGAGCAAACAAATTTCAATTTTCATAGGCACTCGTCCCACTTCCCACCATGCAACTAAATTTTCCAATTGGTGTCAAACACCATTAGCTGCAGTTTCTTTTCCTTTTTGTTTAGAACCACCTTTATCTTTTTGAGAGTCATTTACACCATTATTTGTTTGCCCAGCATAATTTACAGTAGATGATGACCTTGATGGGCGAACTGCTACTCGAGGAGGAGCCATACGAATATCTCCTTGATTATGTTTCTTCCGTCTTGAAGGTCCAACAGTAGCAGGATTCCCTAGAGGCCCAGACCAAGATGTAACTGGAGCTGTGATGTAAGAGCAAGATTGAGGCTCAAAAGGTGGTTGCTCATGGTGAGAAGGTGCCATCGTAAAGCCAACAGCTCCATCCTGATGTGGAGGAGGAAATTTCTCACTCTTGCTTTTGGCATTGCCTTGTGTAATCAAACGCCGTCTCTGTAATTGGCCCCAAAACAATTCAGTTAGTCTTTATGCTAATAAAGATGCTATTGCAAGGAAATAATTAGAAAAATATACTATTATTTTGAAAGCTTAGTTATTTAAAAGCAGTAAATTAGAATAAAATGATGACAAAATGTGATACTGCATGACAAGAGTCCAGATGTCCACTTCACTATGATCACTTGAAATATTTCTTTATAAACTAATCAATTTCTAGTCTGGAAGTGTTCAGCTAACTGAACCATAATAGAAGCTGAACCTCAACAGATCAAGGAATTTTTGGCGGCTACTAGCTTAGACTGATATCTAGCATAAAAATACCTCAAAAATGTAATAGAAGAAACATCTAAAGTGCCAAATTTTATTTTGGCTGGCAAAAATTTCATAGGAAACAATATCTAAAATAACTTGCAAAGGCATAGACATGTGCTGTCTGCAATTCTGTACATGATATTATGTAATTAACAGTATCTTAGGTTATGACAAATTGTACATACTTGCAAATTCATCTGCAGTTCTGCATTTGCTTCAGGAGCAGGAACTCCCCTGCCTACCCGATCACGAGTGCGTGTCTTCCTCGCTCTATCATTACCTTGAACTTTTCCACCAGCTGCCCTTTGCCTTCACAGAACAAAGATGATATATATTATAACTGAGTAAACTCCCAGGTGTTCATTAAGATATCTTACATACATTTTGCAAGGCCGATTCCAACATGTTTTTGCTCAACATAAATTGATGGGGAAATATATCAAGTTTCCAAAAGAGCAAACAGGAAAACAAATTGAGTAGCAAAATGCCCATTTACAATTTTAGGAGGGTATAAAGCACCACAGCATTTTATACTAGATGCAACCAATGCTATTTAAATGTTGTAGACTTCCAGCTTCGCATTGCTTGTCCTCTAATTAACCAATTACATTTAAAAAATAAAAGAATTAAATCCATGGATCTCACAGACCCAAATTGTTCTTGAATATTTTCTCATCCATCCATAATAGGGAAAAACATTTCAACCAAAAAAATCTGATATACCTTCTAGCTTCTTCATCACGCATTTTTGCATCCATTTCCTTGCTTGGAGGATACTGTGGCAAGCTTGATGGGTCACAAGCACGAGGCTCAGTGGTAAAAAACTGTTCAACACAAAAACACACTATTATGTCCCCAAAAATTTCTTGAGAGCAGCAACAACTACAAGATCCATACTGAGTAGTGCATAGGGGTAAGAGAAAACAAACATGTCCAGATACTCTAGGGCTTCAACATTGTTTGCATCTAGACCATTAATCAACAACATACTTCTCAAAAATTCTTCAGAAAGCATTATGTATCTTTGTCTTATAAAGAGGACAAGTTATTGATTGTGATTGTGATTGTCATAACTAATATAATTTAAATAGATCGCTTATTATATATGGCAAGACGATTGAAGAATTGAAATCACACATCCAAATAAAGCAACCTAGGAAAGCACACCCATTGTAAAATTTTAAATGCCATGAATAAGAAAACAATACCTCTCCCTTAAAAGAATATAACAAGTTAAAACAAAGCATCTTAGCGTACTAATATATATCGCAGAGTACTCGAGCAAAATGTTTAGTGAATAGGCATTATGAGGTTCAATAAATGATCAGACTGTAGGTGAGATGAAAATTTTATAACATAAAAACTTCCAGCCTAAGTATCCAGGGTGTGTGTGTGGATGTCCCAGTTTTAAAAACTGGGTACACGAGGGTGGTGGTTGCTTATAGCTTTTTTGTGTGTAAGAGATTTTTCACTTTTAATTTAGTTGGGGAACTGGTCCCTAGTCCCCGATCCTATTACAAAGGTCATATGCCCCCATAAAATGTCCCTCTATGGAGCTCGATGCCTTCCATAACAGGAACATCTCTGTTACAGGGCTCAGTGACTCCCATAACAATTGTTGCAGGGATCAATGCCCTTGTAACAGAACTCAGGACATCCTTGTAAAAATGATGCACCTCAAATCCTGTCCAGGGACACAGGGATGGGGTGCATAGCCTTGCACTTGGGTGCTGGATAGATGCACCCAGGTGTGCAACCATGCATCCTGGCTACAATGTTTCCATCCCAATTAATAGTTGATGAAAATCTAGCCCACAGTAGTGTGGTCTAGCAGCAAGCAGTGAGGTGATTGGTTTTGTATTAACACAGCAACCCAGGTTCAAAACCACTGGAGTGGGTGCAGATGAGCCCAGGTGCAAGTCCTGGGTCATTTTGGACAGCATAGATATGCCCCTCATAGAGCAACAGTTTAGCCAAACAGATTTTATAAGAAGTATTTCCCCAAAAAAAAGTATGTCACCAACAACAGATTCATCTAAAATATCCACTTTCACAAGGGGAAAAAGAAAAGCATTCAGTGTAAACACAGAAGAAAGTGAAAAAGTGACTTTCTAACATGGAAATCTTAAGTAGGAAACAGTCCAAAAATTGATTAAACAATATTCTTACTGCCTAAAGACACAGAACAATAATAAATCAGCCTAAACATAATGTTATACATATAATGGAAATCCTTTCCTTTGGCTTGACATGCAGAAAATATTAAAAGCATGCTCAAGCCAAAGGAAAGTCAATATACAACAAACATGGATAAACACTACTGTAATATGTCTGATAATGTAGAAATAAGACTAAATCAATGTCAAACTCTTGCAGAACTAAGATATCTGTGTTGATGATTACAGCTTCGTGAGACATCCTCCAGGACACAGAGTGAATGAGTTGGCCTGTGAGAGAGCCCATGATTTGGTTGTGCCCATGAGATGGGTGTGTCATTCCTCTCTGAAACTGAGATGGAACGTTGTGTGCCCCTGTGTGGGGTAAGGATGCCCATGAGATGGGTGTGTCAATGTGTGTGCCCCTGTGTGGGGTGAGAATGCCCATGAGATGGGTGTGTCGTTTGAGATGAAACTATGTGTACCCCTATGAGGGGTGAAGGTGCCCATGAGATGGGTGTATCGTTCTCCTCTGTATAGAGAGTTGAGACGATGTGGTACTCCAGATGATTCTCCTGTGAGACTCAGTGAGATAGAGATCTGTTGAGTAGGGCGTTCCTATGGCTGAGCACAGGTGGACATGCCCCTAGTGGTTGAGCACTAGTGGGTTGTGAGATCCCTTGCTTCCAGATGATTCTCCTATGAGACTCAGTGAGAAAGAGATCTGTTGAGTAGGACGTCCCTGTGGCTGAGCACAGGTGGACATGCCCCTAGTGGCTGAGCACTAGTGGGTGTGTGAGATCCCTTGCTATATTATCTAAGAGTAAGATTTACCTACAATCCTAATTGTGATGTAAAGGGTACAGGTCAGCCCCACCATAAAGTGAAAGATAATTAATGTAAAAGATAATTAATATTGTAATTATTAATTATATTCTGAGTTATTGAGGTCGGCCCTGTTGTGCCAAGGCCCAATAGACACCACTTTTGATGTGTCCAGTTTAGTATAAATAAAGGTGATTTCCCCATTGAGGAAACACACAACTCACATGTAATTTCGGAATTTCAGCAAGTACATCTTCTAGGGCTGAAGTGTGCACCTCTCTTGGGCGCTAGCTTCTTGGTTTTGGACAGCACCCTTTTGTGTGCTAGGTCTATGGTGTGGGAGGTCTTTCTCTTGAGAATATAGAAAATGATTGCTGGGTTTTCTTCACTTGTTGAGAAGGGTTTCCCAGGATATTTCTTGTGTTCTTGTGCATGGTATTTCTTCTTGTGATCTTGGCTATTGCAGCAAATGTGAATGGTGTAGCTGCATTTGTTTATGGTTCAAGTAAATGCTAAAATTGAAATAAACCTCATTCTTGAGCCTAGCATAGTGAAAATTCAACAATCCGGAAAGTACTTACTTCACTCTTCAGTGCTGCAGAGGCAGTACCACGATCAGCTGGATCAATTGCAAGAAGAGTTTCGATGAGTGATAAGGATGAAGGTGGGAAATCTTTGAAAGTCTCTTTAATACACCGTTTATATGGTTGTTGTGGCTTGAAAATGGTTGCATGTGGCAATTTCGATTTTTTCCAATATTCTTCTGATGGAGAACCACAAAGCTTGAAAATCTTATGCAACTGCTCCACCTGACATATAAGAAAATGAACTACAATTAAACTTTAGAACTGAAAGCATGAAAACTTTGTAACTAAATTGATAAAACATACCATGTAATGTCATATGCAATAGGAATTTATGCTAGTAGTAGACTAGTAATAAATGTTAAATGTTAGATGTCTTAAATGTAAGTCATTAATCGACATAATTGTTTTTCACTGCAAAAACATTCCTTTAGTAACTGAATGTACAGATATACTTCTATAAGAGGCTAGCCCATAAATGCAGCATCACATATTGCCTGTA
This sequence comes from Picea engelmannii, assembly GCA_009831015.1. Taxonomy (NCBI): domain Eukaryota; kingdom Viridiplantae; phylum Streptophyta; class Pinopsida; order Pinales; family Pinaceae; genus Picea; species Picea engelmannii. Next base: position 336,957 of record ML784147.1, on the reverse strand, counting down.
AATGTTAAAACATTGCAAGAGTTCGATAAATATTAAAAATACTCTCATGAACCATCCCTTTGTGAGTTCTTGAAGTGTCAGGACTCAGAACTTTGAATTGGGTTCCAGACTTCCAACCTTGCTTTCAGACGGCCTAGGCATGCTCTGTGCACTGCTCCAGTACCTGTTTTTCTTGACTTGCAACAACCATTTCAGAAAGAGATGGATACCACCTAATTTGCCTTGGGAGCTGTTCTTACACAGAGAGCACATCCAGTTGCCTATCGTTTTGAACTAAGTTACTGAATTCCTCTTCCACATCCATCAGGACTCAGTATCCATATCAAGTATGATACGGCCCGGATACAACTTGGATATTACTGGGATACAGCTGGGAGAAATGGTTAGGATACAGCTGGAATATATACTTGAGTAACTGGAGGGAAATCCCGGCAGTTATCTTGAAAAATGAAAAAAAAATGAAAAAAAAAAAAAAATCACCTCAATTATGCATAGTTTGTTTGAAGGGCATTTTGAAGGTGGTTTTTCTTCATTGTGGACTGACTTCATCATTGTGAGTCTTCATTGTTTGCTGAATTTATTTATTGCAAGGAGTATCTTGTTCCATGTGGACTTATTTCTTCATCTCCCGGATATACTCCGAGGTGCATTTGTGTCTATATGTAATAAAATTAGCACAAATCCCTCCCGGCAATTAATAGATCTGGGGTTCAGATGGATCTATGCTAGTTTTTATTATTATTTTTAAATACAGTAAATAAGAGAGAACAGGTTGGTTTTTTTAATTTTTATTATTTGTACACACACATGAAGAGTCGAGACAAATCTACCCCCACCCAGGCTGTAGAGCACCTCACTTCTCTCAGTGCAATTATAATTTTTTATGATTTCTATATGGAAATTATAAATTACATATACATACATTATATGTA
>ML784147.1:306262-321200 GCA_009831015.1 Picea engelmannii | reverse complement strand
TCCTCATAATAGGCACGGAAAGATTCTTTGGCCCTATCCATGGCCTCATACAACTAGCCCATTGCAAGTTTGTCTCCATCAACCAACCAAAGAACCTTTACCAAAGGTTCGCTAATAGCACACACCTCCTCCACTCACGCCCAAAAGCTCTCCTGGTATAACACTAGCCTACATATGACCTCCCCCTTCTGTTTACTGCTAAATGATAAAGCATGCCACTCATCTGAAAGGAGCATTCTCTTCCTCCCCCATATACAAGCCAAGAGAGACAGAAAAGATATGAAGTTAGTGGAAAAACGTGTGATTGAAGGATGCACCAACTCCTTTTTATTTTTGAATCTTCTCATCAAGCTAAGCGCAAATGCAAGGTTATGTATAAATTTTGTGATGCTCCTAGTTAATTCAACAATATCCTTGATATAAAGAACTTTTCCGATATCCTCTTAAATCAAATCAATGCAATGTGCAGCAAGGAGTCCAATACAAGGTAGGATACCTCAACATAAGCAACCTACCAACAGCATATTAATTGGTTGTGTTGATTGTTTTGACTTGGACAACATTCTGTGGATCTACTTCCTGAATGAACCCGTCCAACAACTCACATAATAATGTTGCAACTTTAACATGTGCAAATGCATCAACAAATTTAATAAACATTATCCCCCTAGGACAATTATTTAAGAAGTTTAGAAGGGTCCTTCCCTTCTTATCAGTCTAACCATTTGACATCATGGTGCATCCAGTGATTTCTCGCGATGCCTTAAGCTCCTCCAATCTACGAGTGCAATTGACATTTTCATTTTGACGGATAGGCCCTCTCACCTCATCATAGGTAGGGGCCTTGTACACTAAGCCAACAATAGCAACAACATCAAACATAGACTGGTAGAATGGGTTGTTCTTAATAACACTGAAAGAAATGTCGCTCCATACAAAACACCTACACACAAGCTTGTCAGCTTCTTGCTTCTCCTTTATTTTAACCATTGACCTGATAGAAGGTTGTGCACCTGGCATGGTTTTAGGAACGAAAAAAAGATGAGCTCGTTGAGGGCATTGTGGAAGGTTAGGCCAAAGAAACATGGTCACTTCTCCCACCCCCACCGCCCGGATCCTGCAACTCCTCCCTTTTCAAACTCAACTCTCACAACTTCCTTGTTATCTCTACTTATACCCATATATACAAGTGATTTGTTGGTAATACGAATGATTTTAGTGCTTGCATCTTGGCAAATACCCACTTCATGTCCCGAAATTTGTGCAAGGTGGTATTTCAACCAGGTGATTCCCCCCATAATATCCTTCCCACACAACTTGCAATTCAACCTTTCTTTGTTATACCCCCCCTCAAGTTCACCATATTCCCATATAGGGTCTATTGCCGCCTAATCCACACCTCGGGTCACGTGGAAGAAATCTTCAATCCACTAGGTGTGGCCTTGGGGGCAAGTCTCGAGTCGGGTAGTTGTCACCTGCCACTCGACTCCTCCGTCTAGGCTAACTCCTAGCGAAGCCAAGGGGTGCAGTCCCTAAAAAAGAATCTAAGGCTGATTAGATCTAAGTACAAATAATAAACAATATTATTCTAGGAGTTAAATGACATCAAAAGAAAGAGAAATTTATTCTAGCAGCATATGACAATAATACAATTGCTTATATCAACAATTTCAAGTAATTGAGACGCTTCAAGGAGAAACAACAAATTGATAATACTTAGAAAGTAAATGTGATTACTTGAAATGGAAATGAAAGCACTTGATAAGTAAGCAAAATTGAAATGAATAGACTAGTTCCAATAAGTAAAGTATTGTTGCAAGATGTATGTATTGCTAGTGCTCTTGACAAATTTTATTATTAAGGGTGATTGGTTGAATTAGTGGTTTAATTCAGTGAAGTGGCTTGATGTTGCAAGTCCACTTTGTGCATGCAAGATTGTAAGTGTGAAACAAAAGTAAAATCTAATCTAAGATTTGGCCCTTTAACAGTTATCCCTCAAAAGGTTACCCACAAGATTGCAATACTTCCAACGGGGAGAGAACCTAAGATCTCGAAGTTTCCCCTTGAACTCACATGCAATCCCACGAGTATTATTCCCTTTTTAGCAATAACTGGAAAAGGATTGTCCTAGTTAGAACTACTCCGCACTACTCAGCTCTGTTTATGATGGCACTCAAGATCAAGCAAAGCTCCCAAGTGGCCAAAGCATACTCAAGCGCTGAGGGGGAATGTTTTTTACTTTGCAAAAGGAAATAACTGAAATAAAATGCAAAAATGAAATCTAAACTAATCCAATCTAAAAATTGAAACCTAGCTAATGTTTTGCGGCAATTGGGTTTTTCTTAACTTTGCAAAAAGGAAAAAGAGCAAGTAAAAGAGACCAAACTCAAAAAAAGGAGACAGTTCCCTTAGGGGTTGGGGGGATGGCAAGCCTAGTGGGTTATCCCACTCTTTCTTTTCGGTTACAATAGTTTTGGAAGAAAGTTTGTGGTCCTTTTATAATTCAAGGCCACAAACTTACAAATTTATTATGGAAAAGATAGATTAGAAGAAGATTAGACGCCTTGGGTGGTCCCGGAAGCTCTGGATCCTTGAAACTCGGGTAGAGTTTCCCCTTGGTTGTTCGTTAACCTGCAAAAATAAGCAAGCAAAAGTAAAAGAACTATGAACTAAGTTAGAAAAAGCCTAAGAAATCAATCAAAAAGCAAGCTTTCTTAGTAACTTGTGTTTGATGTCCTAAAACAGCACGCAAAATGGCACTAAGATTGCCAAATATGTAATTAAAATCTCTAACAATTAATTCTACCCTTTAGCCTTAAAATTTAGAAAGAAATACTTGCTTGAAGATAAACCATTTTAATGCAAGATCTAGCTTTAGATGAAAACTTATAAGTGCAAACTAGATCTAGCATGCATGCATGCAAAAAATAAAGATCTAATTAAGATTTATAAATGAAACTTGGATCTTCTTGCATGCAAGTAAAAGTAACCAGAAAATATTTGATTTTTTGAGAAGGAGAGAAAAAGAAGAAGCTTGATAAGTGGAATACTTTGGCTATGGAGTCTTTTGGTGACAAGCTGAGGGACTACGTTCTCAGAAGCCTTGAAGTTTGTGGAAGGTACAAGCAAGTCCAACCACTTCTTCAAAGATGAGGACATGTAAAGATTATAAAAAACTTGCACAGAATCGTTAAATATGGTGCCACCTACAAGAAAAGCTTATAGATAGCAAGATCATTAGCAGAAATAAGCATGCAAATCTTAGGCCGCTAATGTAAATGAACAATAAAATCTATGAAGCAAACAAGCTAAATAGATTCTATCCTACTAGGTGACAACACCCCTTCAAAAGCCAACAATAGCAATTCAAATGCAAATAACATAAGCAAAGATTACCTCACATATGAAATGTTAAACATCAAACATCCACACAAAGATGGCTAGCCACCATATGACCTCCAAAGTCTTTTTTATTCCAAAACGATATCAAAATTACAAGTACAATACAAGCCAAGTCCAAACTCCCATTAGCCTTGAGGATGGAGAGATGTCTAGCTTAAATAACAAAAGGGGGGCGCATCTCTCAAGGAGGAGGGGCGCACTTTCCCATGTGGTAAAAGACATGTGGATAAGGGAAGAGTGCCACCACTCAAGTGTACTCAAACGAAATGCCACATGACAAATGAGGAGGGATGGGAAGTCGCCACCTCTCAAGAGGTAGGCACCTCTCTCCATGAGTGCACCACCTCTTGAGAGGGGGGAGGGGTACCTCACCTTTGGAAACTCCATCCACTTGGAGTACTTGGAGTGGGTTGCCACATAACTCTCTCTAACTCCCAAACAACTCGCCCTCAAGTGCCACATACTCCCAATGAAGAGTAGTAAACTAGAGACAAGCCAAAACATGTTTCCAGCATGTCTCATTGATAATAAGGATGCCGATTTATTTGTCTTTTCTCACCTTTTTTGAGTAAAATTGATTTTTGATGAGCAAGTCATTTTTTTCTCTCAAAAAGGTGGTAGATGGATAAAAGGGGTATTTTGGGTTAGAAAATGAATACCCCCAAGGTATACACCACCTCCTAGTACCACTTTTTTATTATTACATCAAATTACAAGGTAAATATCCCATTTTACGAGAAATTTTATGACTTATTAAAATAATTAAAAAATCCTAGAGGGACCTAGTGCATGTCCATAAGACTCAAAAATAATGACTAGCATGGTAATATACATTAGACACTAGACTCCAACAACACACACTAAGACCTAACCATCAGTACAAACTCTAGCTTTGGAGGTAGTGAGTGAAAAAACTTAGAAATTATAACTTGCTGACAAGCAAGATATAATTAACAAGTGAAAAAAAAACACTCTAGAGTATGCATTGATGATCAAGTCCTACGGGGCTAAGTCTTTTACATAAGAAAGACCTCATGTTAGCTCATTTTATTACAATTTCTCGCATGGGGGTATGGATCATGCATGAAGAAGAAGAAGAAATTTTGAAGGGGTCGTAAGACTCGGCCAAACTTCTGAACTCTTATTTTCAACAAATGACTTGTTCAATCTTTGTGGATCATCGTCAATCCTGCTTGGTGCAACTAGGGAGGTAACAGGGTCCAAATTTCTCGACATTTTCAATCATTAAAGTACAAACTTTAGAATCCAAATAACAATGATTAAACCTAGGGCACAAAAAAATTGAAAAAAATTAAAATTAACATTGAAGAATCAAAATACAAAAATTTTGCATAAAAACAAACAAATTTAGATTATAAATAAAGGCGTTGTCTAACTGTTCTACGAAATGGCTTTTTTCATCGGAATCCGACGATATAAATTTGCAAGAAATCACTATTTTTTGTTGTTTAAAATCCATTTCTGAATGCAGAAATGGATTCAGCATGTTGAAAAATCCTTGGGGCACTCAGATTATATAGAAATAATCGCTCAAATATGCGGATCTAACAATTTCTCGCCGGATTTTCAGGCAAATGTCCCTGGAAAATATCACCAAAAAAGAATCATTTCATAGAACGTTTAGACTACGGCTCTAAATAAATGGTAGATCTCCCACAGTCCACTAAAAATCAACAAGAAGGGGGTAAACTAATGAGCATTGCAAAACCTAACAAAAATACGATATACATATATATTAAAAAAACAAAAAAAGAGGTGGAAATTGTTACACACACCTACAAATACACAAATCGTTGATAGGACTCAATCCCCACTCCGCAATAAACTAATGATGGCAAATGAAAACACTCTCTCCCTGGTCCTTGGCTCAAAGAAAAATGGTCTCCACCTCCTTTGCTCTCAAAACCCTTCAATATGTTTGCAAAATGACAAAAAAACATAAAAGTTGCATTTATGCTAGCCTGTCTATGGATTAAACAATATTTTTCAATGTCTCGCAATAATATCAAGCGATTTAAATATTATCGCGACAATTTTTGGTGAAAATATCGGCCCTTTGAAAATCGTGCGAGGATATTGTAATGTTGGCAATATTTTTGCAATATTTTTGCAATATTGGCAACACTACGAGTCTCCTCGGTCCCTTTTATTTAAGCTCAATCTTTATCATATCGAGTTATCCGATTCCAAGGCTTTAGTACTCAGGACTTGGAACCCCTCCCCAAGACCTCAAGGGGATAAAATTTGTTTCTCTAGTGGGATGTAACAATTTATAAATCATTGAAATTTATGAGGTGGGGTAGGTTGATGGCTTGGAGTAGGAGAAAGGAGTGGAGGGGTTGATATTATGGTAGTTGCGGGAGGTCTTAACCTCCATATCTAACCTTTGACTAGAATAGAATATTCCAGAAGCAAGAGAAACTCTAAACATATGTGTGAAAACCCTAGAAGACATGTCGGCTCAGCAGAATATATAATATTAAGGTATTATCCTCTAGGAAGACAAGTCGACCTCAAAGGAAAAATATAAACAGAAAATATAATTACCAGAAAGTCAAGTCAAGCCAGCCAGAAAAGTCACTGGACAGATTAATATAAATAGAGGACATCTTGGCTCATTTGTTCACTCACTCTCACTGAGGAAACCAGAAACAATGCACAAGTTTGGAGGAGGAGGAGGAGGAGGAGGAGTTGTACGGTTTTCTCTTGTTTAGTCTTTCCGGTACTTTCTCTTATCCACTACCCTTGGAAAAGGTGTGCTCTCTTGGTTATCTGTTGGTTATGGTGTGGCTTCCTGGAATCATTCTTTATATCAAAGGTTAAGGTGCTCGGGGTAGGCTTTGTGCCTATGGTTGGGTGACAATGGTGTAGCATTGTCTATGGTTAAATGAGGACAATATTCTAACAAGTTATGGGCCCACGCCACCTTCGTAACAGTCTAACCACTGGAAGGTAGATCCGCAAATCTCTGTCAAGCTCGTTGTAGCACAATTGCAATTGCAGTGCCAGTTGCAGTGTCAGTAGCAGCACCAATTGTAGTGCAAGTTGCAGCACCAGTTGCAGTGCCAGTTGCAGTGCCAGTTGCAGTATCAGTTGCAGTGAAAGTTTTTGTGAAGTATTGGGACTAATTTTTGGTTATCCTAGTGCACCCTAACCCAGTGCATCACTCAGTACCCTCAGCCAGCAAAAACGTCAAGTTTGAGTTTTTGGGTCAAAGTCAAAGATGGTGTCTAGTTTCAGATTAGAAGACAAGTTGAACGATGCTACAAATTTCAAAGGTATGCACTTGTATATTCTTTTCAAGTTATATCATCCAGCAAAGCATGAGTGAGTTTGTAGGGGATGTACAAGAGACCTTGTCCAAGCAATGATTTTGAATTCAGTACATTTAGAGGAACAAGCGCACCCTCCCTAGCAGTGAAGACTCCAGGCAGGATATCTTCCATGGGGGATACCATGGAGATTTTGATGTTCTTGTTTCTTGTTCCGGGCAGGACATAAGAGATAAATATGAGAGGGAGTCAATGATCAACAAGAAGCCAGCATAGTTTCTTGACACTTTGCAAAATGCAAAAGGGCATGCAGCAAACAAAAGCGTGGTCCAAGGATTCTCTCAGATAGAGGGAGTTGACTTCAAAGTTTGAGATGATGAATATTGAAAGACTTCATCAGAGACATGGTGCAGGAAGGAGCAGTGAGGCTCCATCACTTATCCATAGATGAGCAGATAGTTGACATTTGCACTAAGCCTCTATCTGGGACAAGCTTGGCAGGAATGCAAATGTTTCCCTGGGGGGGTATTGATGATTGCAGCATCGTGATGATATTCCAAGATTGATCAAACGGACTTGATCATGTGGGAATAGGCCCAGATGTAATCTTCGACGGACTGAAGATTTGAGTTGTTGCTAGATATCCTATGTGTGAATTACATCAGGCCTTGAAACTCTCACGAGTAGGTGAGTAGCCCCGATAAGCATCGGGCTGACTCTATCTCCACGGGAACTGGGTTGCAGACCAGGGGAGATAGGGAACATCTACATACGGAGTAGATGTGCCCCGACGTAGTCTTCGACGAACTGAAGACTCGAGGTGGTTGAGATGCAAATCCACGTGTCTGATAGCATCGAGTTGAATGCATTCACAGAGTGATCCTATGAGAGGATCACCATGAGATGTTTGTGGCTCTGATGTGGTCATAATTCTTGTCATGGGACAAGAACGACCCGAAGTGCTAGACACACGTGTCCGATAGCATTGAGCTAAATGCATTCACGGAGTGATCCTATGAGAGGATCAACTATGAGGTGAATGTGGCTCCAATGAGGTCATGATTCTTGTCATGGGGCAAGAATGACCCAAGGTGCTAGACACGTGGTGGTGGAGATGGATCATCAATATAGCTAAATGAGGCTCATGGACATTATGATATTGTCTATGATAGAAGAATACTAAGAACAAGTACGACGATATGTTTTGATGATTGCTACTAGATGATGTTGATAGTAATGATTATACTTATGATGATGCTACCTGTAGAATGGTCTACAAGACTATGTGAGTCTTGCCCGTGCCATGTGAAGATAGATGGGATGTGTTTGAGACCATTAATACCTCCCTAGATAAGAGGGAGTGTTGATATTATGGTAGTTGCGGGATGTATTAACCTCCATATGTAACCTTTGACTAGAATAGAATATTTTGGAAACAAGAGAAACCCTAAACAGATGTGTGAAAACCCTAGAAGACATGTCGGATCAACATAATATATAATATTAAGGTATTATCCTCTAGGAAGACAAGTCGGCCTCACAGGAAAAAGATAAACAGAAAATATAATTACCAGACAGTCAAGTCGGCCCAGCCAGAAAAGTCACTGGACAGATTAATATAAATAGAGGACGTCTTGGCTCATTTGTTCACTCACTCTTACTCGGGAAACCAGAAATAGTGCACAAGTTTGGAGAAGGAGCAACAGCAGCTGCAGTTGTACGGTTTTCTCTTGTTTAGTCTTTCTAGTACTTTCTCTTGTGCGCTACCCTTGAAAAAGGTGCACTCTCTTGGTTATTTGTTGGTTATGGTGTGGCTTCCTGGAATCATTCTTTTTGTAAAAGGTTAAGGTGCTCGGGGGTGGCTTTGTGCCTATGGTTGGGTGACAATGGTGTAGCATTGTGTATGGTTAAACGAGAACAACATTCTAACAGGAGGGATGTTAAAAGCTAGCTTGAGGAGGTCATATTGCTTCTAGAAGATCTCCACAATGTTGTGCTTCAAGAGGAAGTAGCGCACTTAGAATCAATGGTCCAAAAGGAGGAAGAATGCATTGCTAGGGGAACCCGAATTCATTCCAAACTACAATGGATTCATGAAGGAGATGAGGGATCCAATTTGTATTTTGAGATTTTCAAGTAGAAAGTTTCTTCAAATAAGGTCCTTGGGTTGAGCAGGGTTGATGGCACATTACAGGAGCATTCCTTCAGGAATAGAGACATATTTGGGCTACACTTCCGAAACTTTTTTCTCAATAATAGGGTGGTGGACGATAGACATGCATGTTTTAAAGTAATCCCTCACAAGGTTCCCGTTGTTGACAAAGATAGGTTGGGCAGTGATTTTTCTAAATAAGAGCTCCATGTTTCTCTCAACTCAATGAATGAAAAATCTCCTAGGATTGATGGTCTACCTTGTGAATTCTTCAAGGCAATGTGGGACATGATTGCTGATAATCTTTGTCGTATGGCCAAGCAGTGTTTTTCCTCGGGTTCTATGACAAAATCAATGAATCAAGGGCTCATTAAATCGATCTTGAAGAATGCAGTTAGAGAGTCAATTAGGGGTTGAAGGCTTATCACCCTTCTCAATGTTTCTTATAATATTTGGGCAAAGGCGATAGCTCTCCACATTTGCAATTAGCCTCCAGAGTTGCCAAACAGGAAGACACAGGTTTTGTTCATGGAAGGTTTATTTTGGATATAGTGATCTCTACATCAGTGGCAATAGAGTGGGCCAAGGAGTCAGATCAACGGTCCTTGTTTCTAAAATTTGATTTTGACAAAGCATACGATAAAATCAATTAGTCCTTTATCACAAAGACGTGGCTTTTCCTTGAGTTTGGACCCAAATGTGTTGTCGTGGTTAATACTTTGTTCTCCAATGCCTCAGCTTTTGTTTCAATGAACAATTATTTATCTATTCCAATTCCCCTTCATTGTTCAATTAGGCAGGGTTGCCCCCTTCCTTTATGTGCTAATTGTTGGTCCTCTAGACTCCTTGGTAGTTTAAGCCAAGATTCAAGGAAGGATCAAATGTATTTCTCTTCTAGATGGTTCAAAGATGGTGAATAACCACTTTGCAGATGATTCTCTTCTTTCATCTTGTGTTGACCAAGAGTCAATAGAGAGTACAAGAGATAGTTTGGATCTCTTTTATTGTGGATCAAGAGCAGTGGTCAGTGAACAAAAGACTAATTTTTCACTGGTAGGCCTTGACGAACCCCCAAATTAGATTATGTTTCTGGGAATTTCATCTAATCTAGTGTGATTGTGCCTTATTACAAATCTCATTCATTAAATCCTTTTACCTATTCCTATATGGGATTGGTGTCTTCAAAAGTTACAAACCACTGTCCATTTCTGGCCATTTAAAGACCCACCCTTTGTAGGCAAATTGACAGTTCTATCAAGAATTCTCTAGGCTTCACACATACATTATGTCCCTTATTGCCTCCCCAATAGGACTCAGTTTAGACAATTGGAGCAGATTGTCCAGTTCTTTTTATGGCTCAAATATGGTGGGTTGAGATTTTCCAATGGTTCCTTGGGATGTCTATATTATGTCGAAGAAGGAAGGGGTACTAGGCCTTAATGATGTTGCCATACAAAGAAGCATCCTTGCTACTAAGTGGGTTAAAAAAGGTTTAGAGGGTGCTACTCCACAGCAAGGCCTCTTACGACACAATGCTAACAGCCCATCATATATTGAACATCATATATTAAAGGTGAGTGGATCATTTGGATTGTGTGACATAATTTTGTCTCCTCATTTGTTTCACATTATTGGGTCTTTCATATGCCAAAGCATTTGGGAGACCTAGAAATTTGTTGCCAATCTAGTTAAATGGAATTACTATAGAAGTAGGTCATGATAGGAACTGGCCCGCTGCCCAATTTGGAGTGGGAAACAGCAGTACAAGTGCACCACTGAGTTCTCGTAGTTTCAAGCATGTAGGTTAATCAAGAGAGGAATTTTTTCTTCGAGAGATCTTCGAAATTTTGAGGCTAGATCGTAGAAGGAATAGAGAGTTTTGTCTCTCTAGAAGGCCTTCCTCTCTTTTGACAAGCCAATTATAAAAGGTATTTTTGCATAGACTCCCTCGAAAGACTTGTTCAAACTCAACATTGACATGCAAGACCCTTTAGAGAGAGATTGGGGGTGGGTGTTTGGCAAATAACATCAACAGTATGACTCCAAGTAACTTTACTCCCTATTAGATCAAAAGCATGTCCTAGCTCTCACACTTAATGCTCACTAGACTACTTTTGATCCTAAAGAAAAATGGATTCGCACACTGCATGGTGTATGGTCCATTAGCATGTCCTATAAGTTACAGGTCTTTGCATAGCCAATCATTTATCAACGGTTTCCTTCCAAAGCCTGATTGCCAAAGAGTGGACTCATGGATGGACTTTGCCTAGTTTGTGGCAGATTGAAGACAGTGAAGCACATCTTTTGAAACTGCAAATTTGCACAACGCTATTGGCAACACATACAGGGTAAACATTTAACTTTATTTCAAGACTTGGGGACTTCATTTAGAAGATCCATTTTTCGTCACTTGTATCCTTCCAATACTAGGAGATTTCATTGGAGATAAACCTTGCGGAATTGGGACACTCCCTGTACTTGGAGACCTCTTTGGGATACCCCCTACAGAATGCATCATCATAAAAACACATTTAAAAAATACAAAACATATTTTTCTTATTTTAAAGCAAGGTGATGATCCCACCACCCTTGCCTTGACTTTTCTTGTCTATATAACCCTCCCAAATCCTAACTTTTGTTGTCTCACCTACAAAAAGCTAGTTTGAGTACAATAAGGAGGTTGAACTTGGGTTTCTGTGAACATCAAGCTTTCAAAAGAAAGAAAGTATGGACAACAAGGACTTTCTACCATATTCCAAGTGCTTCTAAAAAGATCGATAAACAAACTAGAAAATAGACAACATAACATACAAGCAAAGTTTAGTGAATCGGAACCGAAAAAAGAAGACAACGAGTGGAAGAAATAGATGTTGCGACACAGATTGTGAGAATGTTAAAGAGTAAGATATTAGCTAGGATTGAAGTTTTCGACAATGGTGAGAGACTGAAAGCAAAAGAAAGAAGAAGAAATTAAATAGATTGGATCATTGAGTTGGAGAGATATTTTTAATTTGGGAACATGACAGAATATTAGAGGACGAAACTTGCTAGTATTAAGTTGAAAGAACAAGCCGCCTTTTGGTGAGATTGGGCATGGAGAACATTAGAAGTCAGAGTAAGATGGTTTCAAAGCTAAGAGAAATGATTTTGCCTGTAGATTACAAACAAAGCTTGTATAAGAAATTACATAATCAGAGATAGAAGAAGCAAAGTGTACAACAATGCATCACAGAGTTTAACAGGTTGTTAGTATATGTCAAACATAACAAGCACTGAAACTAGCGATTTCAAGGTCTGAGAATGGGTTAAGATTTTTATTCAAGAAGAAATAAGTTAACATAAAGTACATTCGGTAGAAGAACCATATCAAATAGTACTAAAAGTTGATGAGAAATTAGCATGGACTGTGATTCAGTGGAATTTCAATAGAAGAAAAGGTATTGGTTCCACATTCAAGGTGGAAGAGACAAGAAGTATAGAAATAGTGGGAAAATACGTACTATGGCAAAGGCTAAGGATTTATCCAAGGAACACGATGAAGATATGGCAAATATATGCAACAAATTTACAGTTATACATGCAAGGCGAAGGCCATAAGCCATTGGAATTCCCACAAAGAGAAGGTTTGCTCAGAAATGAATAAAGTCACATAGATGAAGCGAGAAACTTCTAAAGAAAGAACGTAGGTTGCAGTGTTAGCAAAACAAGCCAAAAATCCAATGACGACAAGTATGACACTACTAACAAAGAAGCAATGGCATGCTCCAAAGGAAGAGTGTCAGTTGCAGAAGAACATCCTTAGAACAAAATGCAAAGCATGAGGCAAGTGTTGTAAAATTATCATTGATAATGGTAGCATAGAGAATATGTTCATTCTAGAGATGGTTTAGAAGTTAAATCTAGTGTGTCAAAACTTAAAGCACGCACAACCAAATATGTCATTAGTTTCATAAAAGTTGTCAAATCTTGGTGACATAGTGCCATAGTGGTGTTTAATATTGGAGATTATCAAGGTGAAGCCTTGTGCAACGTTATAACCCTGGACACTTCTGATTTGTTGTTGGGAAGACCATGACAATATGACAAAAGTGCGATTTATGGCAAAAGAATAGCACCTTCACCTTTGCAAAGGACAAGTTCACCACAGTTGTTTCCCATGAAGGATGAAGAGCCCTAGAAAGTATTGTTGTTGTCAATGAAGAATCCTATTAGCATAATAAAGAAGCTTTTTAGCATAGTGAAGAAGACCAAGGAATGTTATGCCTTGTTGCCAAAGAAAAGAAATGAGAGCACAGATTTGGCAGTGCCCACAAAAGTGAGAAAATTGTCAAACGAATGCAAAGAAATAACAAGAGAGGATTTGTCAGATGGATTGTTGTTGAAGAGAAAAATATCACATCCAATACATTTGGTTCCAACTTCAAAGAACAATTATCCTGAACCAATTACACACAAAATTGAATCCAATGGAGAGCTTGGAATTAAATAAGTAGATTAGTGAGTTGTTACGAAAGTTGATTAGCGCAATGTTGTAAATCTCAGCAATATATCGAATTTATCGGATATATCACCGAGTTAAACCCCTGTCCGATATATCCAAGATATTCTGAGATATTTCGAGTTAAGCCCTTGTCTTGCAACATTTTCCAAGATATTCCTATATTTTCCGTCGATGTCACCGAGAAGTTACATTCCGGACCCTCGCCAATACTTCCCTCAAGACGAGATTTACAGCATTGGATTAGAGGGAGTATGAGTCAGTGCACATTCTAGCATTGATCAAATGGAAGAAGGATGGTTTGTGGAAATGTGTACAGACTCTAAAGTGATAATGAAAATCACAATCACATACAAATTCTCATTGTCCAGAAAGGACAACATATGATGGACAGGGTGAGCGTCACCAAATGTTTTTCAAAAATAGACTTGAAGAGTTGATATCACAAGATTTAGATCAAAAAAGGAGAAACAAATGCAAAATACTTGTTCTTCCCTCCCTAAAACTACAACAGAAGAGTAAAAACACCTATATACTGGTGCTAAACAGCTGTGGCAGCCACGTACTGCTAAGAAACACGTAGATTTGTGAGAGATCTACCCCAAATCAACCCAAAAATACTCAGGAGTCAGATCTGTATACCAATAGCTGAAACTTCACAAATCTAGATAGATTTGTCCTCAAACAGCTCAAAAACCAGTCATATCTGCTAATAACTAGCACCAAAAAATCAATGTTTCCTTGGATCTGCTGAAAAATAATAAATCAGCAGCTAAAACTTCCAGATCTGCAAATCGGGGCACCAATATAGGAAAAAACCAGCGTCAATCTGCTTCCAATTCGTCTATACTGTAAAGTAAACTGAGAAAGAGAATATTTTGGGTTGTAACTCAAAATTTTCTACACTTTTCCAAGTAATTCCGTACAATTCAGTACGGATTCTGTACGACTGCACTGTTGTACCGTACGACTGTTCTGTACAACCTCTAGATTTGATGGCTGAAACAGCAATTGAAAAATCATTGTATGGTGGCTAAAAGTTAAAAAAATAAACAATTGAACTTGCTTCGAATAAAAATGAAACAATACCTAGTTTCAATGAAACCCTTTTGGCTCTTCAATGTGCTACGCTTGTGATCCCTCATTTTGTCTCTGCCAACAGCAGTCCCTAGGTCTTCACGCTCACACAAACTTTATCACAGCCAGACTATTGAAGTTGCGAGAGTGGAAACCTTGTCTTTCAAAGGCTCGAGACTCTTGATAGAACTTCTAGAACACTAGACTCTGATACCATATTATGGAAATCAAGCATATAAAGAAACCAAGATAACTCAAAAGAGTTCTTTGTATTGTATATTACATGAGAAAGCGAAAGCTTTCTTATATAGGGCTACAATCAAGTCTGAGTCAATCTGCTTTATGAATGCGGGATAAACTAATAAAGTGAAATAAGACATAAAAGCTATGTTGCATTGGTTTTCGGGACGGGGGAACGGCGGGGACGGGGGGACGCGTCCCCGGGACGGCTAGAGCGCACCCCCAAATTTTGGGGGGGACGGCGGGTTGGGGACAGCAATAATAAATAAATAAATA
>ML784147.1:224687-257073 GCA_009831015.1 Picea engelmannii | reverse complement strand
CTAGTTTCTAAGGCTCCCTTTTTGGCATAAATTGCAGTAGAGTTTGAAGTTTTCTCTAAAGTGAATTTCAGGCAACCTATGGGGTAAGTTTAAGCCATGTTTTGAGACCTTCCTTTGACAATCCTAAGGCAGAATTGTTGACAGACCTAAGGCGTTGATCTAAGGTCTCTTATGAGACGGTATAAACATTGTTTTGGGGGGAAATTTTGACTGTTCTAAAGGCGAGTCTTGGACAGCACTAAGGTTGAACTTTGGTCAATTTGTAGGCCGAGTTTAAGGCCTTCCATTGGCACAAATTTCGGAAGAAAATTGCAACGAACCCGTGAGATAATTGCAGAGGTACAAAAGGGGTTGATCTTGAGGTAGTCTGCAAGGCATATCTGAGAATTTGAAGTGTTGTTCTAAGGCCTGGTCTAAAGTCTATTCGTGGCATCAATTCAAGCATAGTCTGAGATCCATCATTTACAAATTTTAGAGCCTGCCCTAAGGCTAAACTGAGGCTACTCAATTGTAAATGAAGTTACACCAGCACCAAATGATGCTACAATTTAAGAGGTATGCACTTGTGTGTGTGTGTGTGTGTGTATTATTTGTATCATTATCATGAGGGTGCTTGCAGGAGGAGGGACGTTTTGTTGCAATCGTGGATCCAGAGGGATCTCAGTGCACTCAGAGGAGCAGCACACTCTCCCTGGAAGAGAAGACTCCATGTTTGATTGTTTTAATTATCATGCATGTAACCTACACTGCTAGTATATCTGACTTGCTACATTACAAGTAGGTCTTGTAGTTGTGATAGAAATCTTTAAGTTGCTTTGAAGTCATGATACTAGAGATGTACTTGTTAATCTCAACTCTAGGAGATATTCTTGTCTCGTTACTTGATCCTGGAAGATAATCTTCCATGGAGGTTGCCATGGAGATATTGTTTCCTTTTTTCTTTTGTTTTCTTATTCCTGGCAAGTTATCTTCCATGGAGGTTTCCATGGAGATGTTCCTTTTTCTTTTTGTTTCTTGTTCCGGGCAGGTTACAACGAAGACTGGTCACTAGTGATAGCCCTTGAGAGGGAGCCATAGTGACGGTTGCAGAAGGAAACATATTAGATGGTCTCTAGTTTGAGACATGGCACAATCTAACCAAACAAGTAGTTAATACAGATTGATAGCTCTACCAATCCAAATCTTGTCACATGATTCCATCGGGTTGAGCAAGTGATGGCATAGAAGACTTGCTCATTTACATTACAGAGCTCTTCCCGCCCTGGAAAGATGGTGACAGATCTTCTAGATTTTCGTGTAGAGCATGATGGCACTCGCAGAGGTTGTGGGGTCCTTTTTGAGCAGTGACAGGAGATCCAATGGGATCTTGGACCTGATGCATTCAGATTTGTGTGGACCCATGGCAGTTGTTTGCTTTGAAGAGGAGATAGCCTTTTGGATATCTAGAGGATCTCACATGGAGATTGACAGTGAAGATAGGAGGAGATGATGACTTCTCCCCCTCACCCTTCAACAGTTCAGAGGGAGCTAGTTAAGCCCGTCAATCCAGATAATCCAGTTGATATTCCTAGAGATATTACAGTAGGCCGAAAGAGGCTTGCATGGGCTCATCAGACTCTACAGGAGGCAGAAGGACATGCAGCTCCCGTTATACTTTCCAAGAGAGCCAGAGACCACAAAGACATTCGGGTTATGCTTCAGTTATGAGCCACATCATTGATTCTTGAGTCTTCATGTTATGAGGAAGCATCCACTTAGTAGATATGGAGAGAATCCATGATGGAGGAGTAGTATTCCATCGTGAAGAATGATGTGTGGGATATTGTTCCGAGACCGTAAGGGAAGTCTGTGGTGACTTCCAAGTGGATCTATAAAGATCAAACGTGCAGTTGATGGGAGCATCGAGAAGCACAAAACGAGATTTGTCGACAGAGGTTTCTCTTAGGTGGAGGGAATAGATTATGAGGAGACATCTGCTCCTATTGCTCGATCTATTTCCATCCAGACGATCATTGCCCCTGCAGTAGCCATGGGATGGAGATTACATCAAATGGATGAGCAGACAACCTTTCTCAATGAAGAGATTGAGAAAGAAGTGTACATCGAGCAGCCAGTTGGTTTCGTGATACATGAGAAGGAGTCTCATGCATGCAGATCGAAGAAGGCCATGTATGGACTTATTCAGGCACCTCGAGCTTGGTATACGAGGATTGATGGATATGGCCTGAGATATGTCTCCAGTATTAACGCAAGATTACAGGGATATGCTGACTCCAATGAGGCAAGGAGCAATGTAGAACACCTCCAGGTGTTGCTTTACCTTGGCATCTGCCATGGCTTCCTGGCGTAGCAGGAAATGAACTTCTCTGTCGTGAGTACCACAAAAATAGATAGTATTGTGGATGGCAGTTCGCGAAGCAGTGTGGCTTTGCAAGCTCTTTGCAGACTTGATTGGTCATTGATATCATTATGTTCGAGATATGATGCAGAGGGAGACAGTACAGGTGCAGTACTTTCCTATAGAAGACCAGATTGCAGATGATCTCACGAAGCTTCTTGCCAAGACGAAGTTCAAGTACTTCCGTGAGAGACTTGGCATGATGCCTCGCTCGTTGAGAGGGAGGGTTGATGATTGAAGCTTCCAGAGACATTCTCCAGATCGTACTCCTCTGGACTAAGTTGAGTTGATCTGTGAGGACACCTATGTGATAGGTGAGATCGTACTCCTATGGACTTAGTTGAGTTGATCTATGAGATGAGTCTTACTCCTTTGGACTGAGTTGAGTTGACTCGTATTGGGTCTCCTGTCATACTCCTCTGGACTGAGTCGACTTGACTTGAGATGGCTCTCCAGTTCGTACTCCTATGGACTTAGTTGAGTTGATCTGTGAGAGTGATGTCCCTAGTGATTGAGCACTAGAAGACATGTCATGGGGAGTAGACCCATGACGTCACACTATGGGATAGACCCTAGTGCTTCTAGAGGGAGGAGCCTCTAGAGATCCACATGGGATGAGCCATGTGTTGACGTGTCCACATGGGATGAGCCATGTGTGACGTACCCTTGAGGTCAAGCTCAAGTGGTTGAGGTGTCCAAGCGCTTGGGAGGATATTCCACTGGCCAGCAACTCTTAGGGGTTGGGAATATACCCAACAACCCTTGAAGACCATTGTTCCTTGATGAGATATGTCATGTTGTCATGAGGCCCTTGACAATGGCACACTAAGTGGCGTTGAGACTCTAGTGTCATTCTAGTGGTGATGAGGCCCTAGAAGATGGAAAAGGTCCACATTGGAGTAGCAATGTGTGACGAGGAGATGTTACCAATAACATGGTCTGCAAGACCATGACGTGGTCGGAGGACCATGGTATAGCATGCGAGGCTATGAGGACCAAGAGTAAACATCACTAAGAATACCTCCCTAGCTAAGAGGGAGTGTTGATGTTCTTGGTAGTTGTGGGAGCTATTCACCTCCAAGAGACCTCCTATAGATTGATATCATGAGAAGAGAAAACCCCATTCACTTGTGATGAGAGATACTTGTACATGTCAGCCCTGTTGTGTAAAGGTTAATTTATATTGAGTTATAAATTAATTTTATGTAACTTGTACAAGTCGACCCTTGTGAAAAGACACATCCCCTCATTACATTGGACACATATATATAAGGTCAAGCCTTCCTCATTTATCACAAAACAACTCGCCCTCCTATCACATCTGAGGCAACCGCAGGAGTACTGGTTTGAGGCAGCAAAAATCAGCCTGATCTGAGGCATTTCTGAGACAGCAGATTGGGCACATCTGTAACAACATATATCTTTGTATTTGGGTGAGTTTCTCTTGGATATCATTCTATAGCAGGTCTCCTGCTTTGCTTGACGGTGGCACTTGAGAATGCCTATGGTTGGGTGGTAATGAAAGAGCATTACCTATGGTCAAACAAGCAAACCCATTGTGTAATCTATGTATGGTTAATCTTCTTGAGATCCTAGTTAGCTTATTGCAATTGTAAACTAGTCTAGAATTTAAAATTCAACATATACTTCCCACCTAGCTCCTAGCATAACAATACTTGAACTTGAAAAATGATAGCATAATAGTAGAAAACCATACCAAGATCAAGAGAAATGCCAAGATAATCCACCAGAAGAGCTAGAAAGCATCATCCAAGGCTAGCGCTAGACTTCCATAACCATTCACCAATAGAGAACCATAAACAAGTGCACAAGAGATGAAAAGAGTCAAGTGTGGCGCAAATTTCAGACCAAGGCCTCTCACAAGAGGGAGAGTTATGTTTGAAATGAGATCTTATGATCTCTATTTATACTAAAAGTAGCTAACATAGTTTGTCCATAAATTAAGGAGTAAAACACAAGATTAGGAGTCAACAACCCTAATCTTGCCCCCTTAACAAAGTAATATTAAACAATTCACTTAAAATTTCACTTTTTGCACAAATAAAACCCTAATTTAGGAGGACGTCACCTCTTTAGGGGACATTTTTCCACTTTGAGGAAGTCGTTGGTGTTGGAAAAGCATGGATAAGCCTCTAAAGGCCACATGTCAAGCATCTAAGCACTCTCATCATGGTGAAGACCCTTCTCCTCCTCAAACGTCCATGTGTCAAAAGAGTGGCACCTCACCACCATGCCCTAGCACAAAAAGAATGACGTCAAGCTCAAAAGTGGAATGTTTTGCCCCTCCTAGGCAAATCGTTTAGCAAGTAAGGGTTGGGCTAGGTTGTCCAAGTCATCATCAAGTTCGTCCAAGTCTGATCTCTCTCATCTGGCATGCGGGCCCTTGGCATCCAACATGTGGGATTGTAGCCCCATGGAAGCCCAAGCTAGGCTTGTTCTCCCAAAACTACCCACCAACTAGGTCCTGCAAAGAAAAATGAGCACGCCCTCCAAGGATATCAAGTCATAACATCATGATAAGTGAATCCAATCAATAAATAAGCCATCTATGCATGTGCATCAAAGATCACTATATCAAACAATTAACAACTCAAAGACACTATGTGACTTGTCAAGCTTGAATATGGGAGGGTTGACGAGGTGTCCTATTGGGTAGATCTTGCCCTAAGTCAAGGAGAGTTTCCAAGAGATCCCTCTCTAAGCCATGTAAAGTGAATGAAGTGGTTGGGGTCAATACTCAATGGGCATAGGGCTCATGACATACAAGGGGTCATAGTATCTCATTCATGGGTGCCTTTGTAGAAGGTGTGTGGTACCTTTGTCCGCAATGCACTTTTTCCAAGCCCATCAATTGCCTTTTATCCTTCTTTCTTTATTTTCTTTCAATATAGCATAAAGAGAGGTTGAAGGTCACTACCCTGGCGTGGTGACCAGGTGATGGCAATGTCACCCACAAATACGTAATGGAAATGAAAAGGTTGGCTCATGATGAGACCCCCTTTCTCTCAGCCATGCAACTGAGAACCATTGCCCTGGTTTGGTGACCAGATGATGACAATGTCATACCACTAGATATTCATGGACGTGCTAGGTCGGCTCGTGATGAGACCTCCTATCCTTCAAGTAACCTTTTAAGCCTTCTTTATTATATTACAGGTCCCCTTTAATCAAAAATAAGTGTTTCATTGCTTGTTTGGGTGATCCCTGGGTGAAGCATCTTGAAGGTTTATATAAGTCTTTTATCTCTTACCCTACATCAACCCCTCTGGGCCTTTAGCCCCTTCTTCCCATAGAATTAGGGACAACCCCTTCTGGGGTCAATACACCCTAAAATCCCAAGAGATAAGGAAATGAAGGGGAACAATGATGGAAAGTGGTAAGTATGGTCAGGAACGATACGATGGCTCATTAAGAGAGTTCCCAGTAGCAAACCCATCCCCAAGGAAAACCACTTACTAGGGCACAATGTCAACCACCAAGGTGAAGCAGGGCAAAAGGCATAATGTCCAAGCACATATCATGAAATCTAGAGCAATCTAAGACACAACATAATCAAATGGATTAAATATTGAAATGATGCTCACCATAATACTGACTTGTACCTCATGGAGCAAGGCCCACTGCCTTCCGAAAGCCAACTGGTGTGGTGGATGCCATCTGCAAAATTGTGACCATCTGTGGTGGTGAGTGGGTTTTCCATCTATGCAAAAGGGTACTGCTAGTCATGTAGTCTCTCGACACTCCATATTTGCAACCCGAGGGCCTCGAGACATAATCTCCTTAGTTATCCAAAAAAATGGGGATAACAGGCTTAAAAGCCCCCTCGCTTTCCCATGGGAAACAAACCTCAATGAAATTTGAACCCGTATGAGCAAGGGAAAAGTCCTCTTGCTTTCCCATCATACCATATACTCATGCGCTATGCGTGTGTGTGTGGACTAGAGGCAACTTGGAGCAGTTGGTGTGAAGAAGACCCAGGTTCAAATTCTGGCAGGCATTCTCCCACCGTAGGTGGTGTTTGTCAAGTGTGGCTTATGGTTCAATCCTCCCCATAAGAAGTGTCGTATGCGTTGGTTTGTGTTCTCATCTATATCTGTGTGAGCATCATAGGATGCAATTACTCATGTATATTATTCTTCCTATGCCCTCAAACAAAATCTACACCAAGCTTATTCATGTCAAGAAGCCAAGAAAGGCTTCCGCTAAGTCAATTGGGATATCTATTGCACAACCAAAGAAATCAAGGGCATTTGAGTAATAGCCACATCGCTATATGATAAATAGATTTCCATGGCCATTGAAGGTAAATTGACACTTTTTATATATGATATTTTAGTCAACAATTAAATTACATATTCCGAATATAAATGATGCAAGTGTATATTATCATGGCACTTCTTTTCCATGCATTCTACTAATATACTTCTATATGAATACTTTGTCGATACTTTGCCAACACCGTATAAATGTAAGGGGATGCACCTTGCATTTGTTCTCGAATGGGCTTAAAAGCCCCCTCGCTTTCCCATAGGAAACAAACCTCAATGAAATTTGAACCCGTATGGGCAGGGGAAAAGTCCTCTTTCTTTCCCATCGCACCACAAGCTCATGTGCTATGTGTGTGTGTGTGGACTAGAGGCAACTTGGAGCAAATGTTGTGAAGAAGACCCAGGTTCAAATCCTGGCAGTCAAGCTCCCACCTTAGGTGATGTTTGTCAAGTGTGGTTTATGGTTCAATCCTCCCCATAAGAAGGGCCGTATGTGTTGGTTTGTGTTCTCATCTATATCTTTGTGAGCATCGTAGGCTGCAATTAATATAACAGTGTGCCAACTTGATTACAAAAACATCTCCTAAGTAATACAAATGTCACAGATTTGAACCCAATTTTTGGTAAAAACTCATGTATACTATTCTTCCTATTAGTTACCCTCAAACAAAATCTACACCAAGCTTATTCAAGTTGGGAGGTGAAGAAAGGCTTCCACTAAGTCAATTGGGATATCTGTTGCACAACCAAAGAACTCAAGGGCCTTTGAGTAATAGCCACAATGCTCTATGCTAAATGGATTGCCATGGCCATTGAAGGTAAATTGACAAATTTTATATATGATATTTTAGTCAACAATTAAATTACATATTTGGAATATAAATTAGGCAAGTGTATATTATCATGGCACTTATTTTCCATGCATTCTACTAATATACTTCTATTATTCTATATGAATACATGTGCATATTCATGCATCAGCAGGCACCATGATCTAAGGTTGTCTTGCTTTTCATTGTCTGCCATTGACCAATACATCAAAGGCCCTAAAAATTGTCATCCGTGTCCAGCTATATATGGTTTTCTTAATCTACTTGTGGTGATTTCTCTATTATAACAAGTGCCAATTTAAGGTCTCCACCATTGGCTTGAAATCGAGCACATTAGCATTGTGAATACATGGTGTTTCCGTATTTTGAAAGTTGTTTCAGATCAAATTACCACCTGTTAAGCAAGGTAAGACTCCATGCAAAGTGTACTACAAGGACAACCTTCTTGCATGGCCCTAGACTAGCAGAGGAAAGCAACCAAATGAAAGGATAACCAAATAATGCTTCAACATCCAATCAGTTGTAAATGGAAAAACCTAGAAAGATAATTTAATTCATAAGTTCAAAATTTAACCCAATAAAATCAACTAAAAAGCAAATATAGCACACAACAAATTGATAGTCCTAACAATTAGTATTCTCCTCCTAGGTGGCCTTGGAATGGAGGTCTCCTAAGTTGGGAGCACCATAAGTATTTTGTAACTGCCAGATAATACTAGAGAATCATGGCCTGTAAACTCTCTCTGAATAGAAATAAAAACATGTTTTCTTAATTTTCTCCTCATGTAATAAAAGATTGCCAGTGTCTGTACAAATCAAAATGAATGAACTGATGAATTAATTTACTTTAGACATTACTCATTTATAAAATTTTATAATTTTATCAGAATAATGCAGGGTACTCGTGAAACCTGGACAAGTATGAATACATAAACTAGGGAAACAACACCATGCCACAAATCAAAGAATAAAAATTACCTCTGTACGTCCAGGCATTATTGGTTTCCCCGCAAGCAGTTCAGCAAGAATGCAGCCTGCACTCCAGAGATCAACACCAACACCATAATCTGTAGCACCTAGCAAAAGTTCCGGAGGTCGATACCAAAGTGTAACCACTCGACTAGTCATAGCTTGCTTCCGATCAGGGTCATAAAATGCTGCCAATCCGAAATCAGCAATTTTCAAGACACCTCCATTGTCAAGAAGCAAATTGGAGCCTTTAATATCTCGATGCAAGACACCTCGGTTGTGACAATGTTCAAGTCCTGAGAGTAACTGAGTCAAGTAGCATTTTACCTGGAAGAGAGTCAAATCAAGAAACTGTGAAATATTATAAAGGTTAACATTATAAAAATTACCAAACGCGAGCAAAACAAAGACAAGTCCATTCAATGACTAGAAGTACCTAACATAAAGAGAAATTTCTGAGAGGAAAGATTGAATAACCAGGTATGATAAGTAGCTAGAGTGTCCCAATGAGATACTGACGACTGAGTGACATAACTTTTGTGTAAGCTACATTTAAGCAAACAGGACTGCAGAAGTACGTAAAAATATAGAGCTGCTATAGCATGTTAAGTGGTAAGTACTTTAAAGTTTAAACTGATTACTTCAATTGCAAATTTGCATATATTATATAATACACAGTCGAAGGCAAAAGGCTTAGATTGCAAGCAAAGAAGGGTTTATCAACTGGCATTCCTCAACACGAACATGATAGCAGTAACGAAGGATAACATTTTGCAAATTTCAAAAGCTGGTACAAGGAGAGACATGAAGAATCTAACTAGGTTGAAGCTTGCCTTGTGCAACACTAATAGAAACAGAATATCCTGGCTGTTAAATCCATAAAAGAGAACTGTTAGTCCCATTGTGTTAGTTTGACTTAATACTAGTAGTCTAAGTAGCTATGAATAATAGCATTATTAAGTCACAAGTGTATGCATACAGCACCATAGTACCATCAATGTCTTTTGAAAAGTGCATTGGACCAAATATGTTCACATCTCTGTTCACTATTTGGAGGCTACGCCACAAATATGTGTTCTCTGATGAGGTCAGTTCCTTTCAATCTTTTTGCATGTCTGGCAGGAAGAAGAATGTATGGAGTTGTTACATGAAAGTTGTCTACTTATCAAAGATGCTAAAGAGTTAGAAGCTGCAACATATTCTGAATTCATTTGTCCTAATTGCGCTGAGGAAGAGACATGATTCTCCTTTGTATATACCCTTCCACCTTTACATTTCCACTTTGTAAATATTTTTCTGTTAATATAAGATTTATTTTCCCAAAAAAAGTACATTGGACAAGAAAAACGTTATAAAATGCACAATAAATTGCATTATATGGAAAACTTTGACAAACCATTAAATATCTGCACTTACTTGAAATTTTATATGCATCTCATATATTACATCTACTTAAATTGCCAAAAATAACTATTCCGCAAATTGCAATTTCACAAATTTCCTAATTGTAAACAAAGAAAAAGAACTGCAGACAGGATTACCTAAAAGCCTAAAACTATAACGATATATTAGAGACATGTGTCATATAATCAGCCATCATCAAGATTTACCATTGTTATGCAGGGACGTTTTTCCAAGGGTAGGGAGTGCAATCCCCGTGCTCCCAAGAGATGGGCACTCCACTGCAAACCATAGTTATCAGAACCGGACCAGTCATCGAACCGGTTAACCCCAAAAATGTGACCAGACTGGACCAGAGAAAAAACGGACCAAAAAAACGGTTGACCAAAAAATACATAAAATATTCAAATTTTGAAAAAAAACATACATATTCATGTGCATCCGTATGAATCCAAACCACTATACACAAATTTGCAAAGTTCGGTGCCTAAAGGTCAGTTCAGTACCGAACCGATTTGAAATAGCAATTAGGACTGGTTTTACTCCAAAACCAATCGGACCAGCCGGTTCCGACCCAGATCCAATAACATAATACGAACATTCACCCAAGTACCCTTTTTGGGGGAACACAAGGAAACGCACATCAGAATGTCCCCATGAAAAAGGGGAACATCCACATGTACCCAAAAATAAGGTTACTTCTAAATGCCCTATTCCCAAAAAAATGCATTGTGGAGAGAAAAAAAAAAGAACAATCATAGTAAACTAAAAAAACAGCCCCAAACCTAGAGTGTCTACCCTCAAAACCCTAACTACACCTCACATAATGCCCTCTACACCCACCCAAACTAGAATGTACATTTATGTTGTTCATATATTTTAATGTCAAATTTTAGTATTTCAGGCATGGTCTCCTATGTTGGGCACCCCAATGTCCCTTTTGATGTTCCCTAAAAATTTTGGTGTGCCTCCATGCGTCCCCCAAATGTGTTTCCATGTTCTTGCATTCCCAAGTCCCATAAATTTGGTGGAACATTGAGATTATCTCATGCTTTCCTTTTGATGGTTCCTAATGCCATAAGAAGGTCCCAAAAAAATTCTTGTAGCTCTAGTTTCTTTTGTGAAATATGTAATATGGTACTTTAAAGTAACATGTTGTGAACCAACACCCACCCACCCAACTATGTGTATCCTGTGTCCAACGTGTCCAACATACTCGGGACACATGTCAAACACTCGAGACACTAAACAAATGTAAAAAAATTCAAAAAAACGCTCAAGCCACCAAAAAATGTTAAAAACAATTTTAAACAAATCGAAAACTATGCAAATCTCTATTGACATGTGTTTGATGTAGTTCTATTTTCTTAATGTGCAAACAATTTACATCTTTACGTCTATATTTTATTTTTGTAATTTTCATATTTTTTAATTTTATATATATATATATTCCCCCATGTCACATTTCAGGCCTCTAAGCATCCCGTGTCAAACACGTGTCTACATATCCATGTGTCACGTGACTTAAGTGACATGTGACCAATTTAAGTTGGAGGTTAGGTGGTTAGACCACCATAACCAATGTCCATAAGAAAATTTTATTAATGTCCATGAATGACCAAAAAAAGTAGGTCAATAAAGCTCAAAAGTACAATCCAATGGTAATAAATTATGAAGTGGAAAAGCAACTTCTAGAAGCTAAAAGGTAAGTATAAATAAAGTTTAAACTAAACTAAACACTGAATTAAAAAGATAGCAACAAGTGTATGCCCAGATACAACATGATAAATACCTAGACATCACCATAAGTAGGTGTGGAATGAAAGGGAGAAGAGGAAGCTCAAACAACCCCACTAGAAATGGAGGTGGAAGTAAAGGAGGAAGATGAAGACATCCATGTTGTGCCATCAATCACTAAGAAGGGGCCAATACATTGTCTAACTATGTCCTTTGAAGAGAATCCAAGGATGAGAGGACTTGACTATTAAACACTAGGAAGGAGTGAGAAATGATCCACCATGACTCTCCTAACACTCGAAGCTTCTAAAACGAACCTCGTGATGATAAATTGGTCTCCACAAATAGGGTATCAAGAGGGTGGTGTGAGGGGGGGTAAGATACAAGGCTTACATTTGTAATAAAGTCACTTTATGAATGTAGGTTATACCGTTATAGTTCCTACTTTTGTTCACTTTTTGTGTAGAGCGGTCTATCCCACATTCATAAGTGGAAATGACTAGCTCAATGAACAATCATATATAAGGTCCCAAACTCCATTGTAATAGATGCATCAATTATTCATTGATAATATCATATTGTGTTATTGTGAGTATCTTCCTTTCAGCTCATTTATGTGACTCAACCCTATCTACGCTTTCATCATTTAGTGATCTAACTCATTTTGTAATAGGGGGTGCAATAACCCACAAGTTATTAAGCCTATTGCTTCTCCTTTATTTTGACAATTGACCGGATAGAAGGTTGTCCACTAAGTGTGGTTCTAGGAACAAAAAAAGATGAAGTAGATGAGGGCATTATGGAAGGTGAGGCAGTTGAGGCCAAAGAAATAGTGTCACTTATTTCCCCCTCAAATCTTCCACCTCCTCGCCTTCCAAACTAGGCTTTCATAGCTTCCCTGTGTTCTCTAGCTATACCCATATCATCAAGTTCTCTGTTGGCAATACGAATGATTTTCGAGGTTGCATATGGCCAAATACCCACTTCATATCTTGGAATTTGTGCAAGGTGGTATTTCAACCAGTTGATTCCCCCCATCATTTCCTTCCCACACAACTTGCAATCCAACCTCTGTCTATTAAATCCCCCCTTGGATTCATCATGTTCCCGCATAGCATCCAATTTTCTCGGCATTTTCAATCTTCAAAGTAATGATTAAACCTAGGGCACAAAAAAATTGAAAAAAAACAAAATCAACATTTAAGAATCAAAAGACAATTTTTTTGCATAAAAAAATACAAATTCAAATTCTACCTAAATAGTAGATCTCCCACAGTCCACTGATACTCAACAAAATGGGGGAAAACTAATAGGCATTGCAAAACCTATGACATAAAAAAAACAAAAACGAGTTGGAAATTGTTACACATACCTTCAAAATTCACTAACAACCTATGGGAATCAATCCCCCCTCCACAATAAATAGATGGCGGTTGTTAGAAACAGTCTCTCATCGACAAGATGAGGGAAATCCAATGAGTTGAGGGAAACCTAGCATAAAAAAATTTAAAAATCAAAAGAATGGTGGAAATTGTTTCCCATACCTGCAAATGCGCCCACGGTTGAGGGGAATCAATCCCCACTCCAAAATAAAACGATGTTAGCCAATGAAAACCCTCTCCTCCTTGTCCTTGAATGAAGGAAAAATCGCCTCTTTCACCTTTTCTCTCCAAACCCCACTCTGTTTGCAAAATGACAAACAAAACCCCACCTTCCGCTTTATTTCTGTGATTATCCACGAGCAAGCAATATTTTCGTTCGTCTCGTTATATTATTGCGATATTTATGATAATATCACCCAGCGATATTTTCTTGATATAATTGTCCGATAATATTGCAAGACCTTAAAAATCCGATAATATCGCGATGTCAATGATATTATCACGATTTTGGAAACATTGTTGTAAAGGCAATGGAACCTCCCTCTAACATCATAATAAATGGGACATTTGAAGATAAGGTGCTCCTCCAACTCAATCTCATGCAATTAACGCAACCCGCAAACCCTACATGAACACGAAATGTGATGACTTATCTCAATCCAAAGCTAGAGAAAGCAAACCCTGAATTGGCCAAGAGAAATCCTTGGGCTTTGCATCTTGTTACCACACAATCTAGCACCGAGTGTAAAGCCTTCACAAGACACTAAGACAAGTGGAACATGGAAGATGTCACCACTATCACCTAGGCAACAACTTCCCTCTCTTTCCAACACAAGGGGAGTCTTCCCCAATAACCTCCAAGAATCCCTAGGCAAGACACAATTAAGTCTAGGGCCCCTAGGGTGACTACTAACACTACCACCGAGATAAAGATAAGCAAAGTTAATAAGAGGTAGTGAGATAAGACAATTTCCAGATTTGAAGTGTAAGGGATTCAAGGCTAGAAGAGAGGCTTTCAAAGTCAAATATGAGTTCAGTAAGGTCCCCAAACACTAGAAATAGATAATAGGTCTAAGGATGAGGTAAAACTTGCAAGAAATATGTGAGATATCAGCAGTAAATAAAGTGATAACAACAGTAAGAAAAGTACTAGAGCAGTAAAATAAATGATCTCCAATAGTATAGAGATTATTTCAGTAGTAAAACATGTAATTTTCAGCCGTGGTAAATTTATGATAGTAGTAAAACAGTAATTTTCAGCAACAATAAATTTATGAGAGCGGTAAAATAGTTAATTTTCGGCACTAAAAAGATAGCCCTTTGATCATAAAATGATCCAGTAAATTATATAGGGATAAATACTAGGTGAAATTGGAGTTTTATTTACAAACAAAATCAAAAAAATCAGTAGTGAAAATCAGCCCTAAAATACTAGACATTTTGCCTTAGATGGTTGTAATAACACTTCAAAAAATTAATTTAGGATTTTAAACAATGAGTTTAGGTCAATAGTATGCCTTAACATTCTAGACATCTTGGTTTCTATGACTGAAAATGAAATTTTGCAGCAAATAAACCCTAACCCTAAAGTAGTAGATTTCAGCAATAATGATTGACTATTATGGAGAACAAGACTAGTGCCTACTATTTTGAGTATATGGGGTCAAAAAGAGATCCTTCTTTGACAGAATGAAGTAGATTCTTTGACAGGTTGTCCACTACTAACCCTAGGCAATCCTCTTAAAATGTTGGAGGATGATACTAGTGGAAGATTCGTCCAGTAGTAAACCTTCCAAGGATTTTGACAACAGGGTTTGTTCAAAAATGATCCAAGAGGATGAAGAACCACCACTAGAAAAGCAACATCAATCTAAAAATGCATGATTAAACAAAACCACAACATGAAAAGAGAACACTTACTCAAAACATATTCCATCCATCAAAACCCTAATTTCCATGTCATCCAAGCAATAAAAGATCCACCAACATCGCTCCCAAAGAAGTCACCCTTGTTAACTATCCATAGCATTCATCATCAAAGAGAAAAAGTAGAAGTAGACGAGAGATATATCTCCACAAGTAGCAATGATTTACAAGTGAAAAGTGTTTCTCTTGTTTATATGAGAGATCTAGCACCCTTCTCACACAATAGAATCCCTAAAAACATAAAATAATGTCTTTATCTCTCATAAACCCTAAAGATAAGGAAACAATACATAAAAATAAATGATACAAGAGTGGATAGATCTCTAAGACCCCCAACAATGCCTCCAAGATGAAGTAATCTAGCTCAAAAGCTAAATCATCCCACTCAAAAGTGCCCTAGAGCTCATACATGTGGCCTCAAAAGGGGATGGCTCACTCCAAAAGGTGAAAAGATGCTCCAAAAAGTGAAACGTCGCCACAAAAAGGTGCAATGTTTCATCTTCAAGGGTGCCTCAAAGCTTCCAAAAGGTGTGACGTCATCAAAAGGTGCCCCGATATCTCATCAAAGTGTCCCATCATCATAAAGGTGCAATGTCCCATCATCCAAGTGAGTCGTCTCATCATCAAAGGGTGCCATCGTGCATGGAAAGGTGCCACATCATTTCCCCAAGTGCAATGTTCTCAAGAAAAGGCCCAACATCCTCCTAAGAAGGTGAAACGTCCCATCATCAATCATCCTCCTAAGAAGGTGAAACGTCCCATCATCAATCATCCTCTACATGGAACGTCCCATCATCATTGACCTCGAGGTCAAGTCAACATGTGTTAGGGGGTCCTGTGAATGGAGCAATGTGATCAAAACATCCAAAGGTACCGATTGGTTGGGTTCACAAAGGATTGGAGATAAGGTTATCCCTTTCCTTCCTGGGATGAGCATGCATAACGAGAAATGCATCTTTCAAAAAGCTTGCCTCATTCATTAATATCACAAGTTCATGTTCAGATGTCCTCTAACTTATTTCTCGTCCTCCTAGGAATGTCAAACGACCTCCCACAAGTGACAAGGACGGTCTCCATACAAGTGGGGTAATAGCCCCTCAACATCCTCCAAAGGATCCAAGTGTCATCCAACCATGTGCAATCATCATTCGTGGAGGGGAGCTCATGTGGTCCAAAATGCATCATGAAGATCGAAAGCAAGGCACACAATCCAAACACAACATATAAAGTGAGTCATGTCAATACCAAATCCATTTGAAAGATCTCACAAAATATCATCTTCAAACTTCACACTAGCTTGCAAAATTATGCAATTTGCCAAGTCTAGGCATGGGAGGGTCATTATTACCCCTTATTGGGTGCATAGTACCCAAACCAAGAGGTATGTCCCAAGGAAACCCATCAAGGGGTACATGCAATGCTAGGACAATCTTTTATTTGTTATTGCCAAAAGGGATCCTACATTGAACTTGTGTGTGAAGTCAGGGGGATACTCATTAAGTAGATGTGTTCTCTCCTCGTTGGACCTCCAACATTGTTGTTTGTACCCTTTAAGGGATAACTTTCAAAGGGCCAAATCATAGATTAGATTTACTTTATGTTTCACATTTACTTTTTTGCAATCACAAAGTGGCTTGCAATTCATCAAGCCACTTCACTAATCAAAACCACTAATTCAAGAAAAAACCCTTTAATAATAAAATTTACCAAGAACACTTGCAACACAATTCTTACAACAACATTTTACATACATCTTGCAATAGTCTTTAATTTTGGCACTGGTCTATCTTTCAGTTTTTCTTATTGTCCTTTAAATTCAAGTAATAACATTTGCTTTTAGTTTATATCATCTATGGTGAAGTGCTTTAATTGTTTTGTATCTTTATTATAAGCAATTCTCTTTATGCGTCATTTATGTTGTTAGAATAGTCATGCTTATCTTGTGTATTTCATTTTAACTCCTAAAGCAATAATTGTGCTTAGCTTTAAAGTCCAAGCCTTAGATTCTTTTTTTTAGGGATTGCCCCCCTTGGCTTCGCTAAGAGTTAGCCTAGACGGAGGAGTCGAGAATCATATGACAACACCTCGGCTCGAGACTTGCCCCCAAGGCCACACCCCAGTGGATTGAAGATTTCTTCCACGTGACCTGAGGTGTGGATTAGGCGGAACAATTCCCATATAGCTTTTCTTCCACTGTGGATATTGATTACTTAGTCCAACTATCATGGAAAATTGCTCTTCAAAGGCTCCCATGTTGTATACTAATCCTAGATATCATTTAGTGACTGAACACGTTTTTTCTTTCTCCTTCATTTTATAGTGTAGGGAAACACCCATTCAGTGCAACTTGGCTTCCATTCAAACTTTATTTTCCACAACCATGAGTGTCATGAGACTAGGGCATCCTTGCTCTTGCGCTCCCCCTTGGATCGTATTATGAGGCCCTGTCATCCACGACCATAGCTTGGAGGACATCATTTGCTAGTGCATCAACGATTTCACAATCATTGATGACTTTAATGAGAAGATTGCTCTTGTCTCCCTGTTACCCTCCAAGTTGCACTAGGATGGACTTGCAGTTGAGCCGCCAAAGATTGAACAAATTACTTGTTCAAATTCAGAGTTCAAAAGTCTAGCCAGCCACTATGGCCCTTTCTCTTCTTCTTCTTCATCACGCATTTTCCATACACCTGTGGGGGAATTGTAATAAGATGAGTTAGCATGATGAACTTTGTAAAAGGCTTAGCTCCCTAAGACTTAATCATGAGTGCCTACTCTAGAGTGTTTTTTTTCACTTGTTAATTATATCTTGTTGCTTTTTAAGCAAGTTATAATTTCTAAGTTTTTTTACTCGTTACCTCCAAAGCTGGAGTGCATACTGATGGTTAGGCCTTAGTGTGAGTTGTTTAAGTCTAGAGTCTAATGTATATTACCATGCTAATCATCCTCCTAGAGTCTTATGGAAATGCGCTAAGTCCCCCTTAGGTTATTTAATGTTTTTTTCAAATAAAAACATTCCCGCAAACGGGATATTTTTAATTGTAATTGATGTATAAGTTAGATAAGTGGTATTAGGAGGCATTATATGCCTTGGGGGTATTCATTTTCTAACTCAGAATACCCACTTTACCTATGTACCACCTGTTTGAGGAAAAATATTGGTT
Source organism: Picea engelmannii (assembly GCA_009831015.1). Lineage (NCBI taxonomy): Eukaryota > Viridiplantae > Streptophyta > Pinopsida > Pinales > Pinaceae > Picea > Picea engelmannii. The sequence goes on along the minus strand of ML784147.1, from coordinate 238,977 downwards.
TTTACCCATTAAAAATCAATCTCTCAAAAAGGTGAATAAAATCAAAATAAATCAACATCCCTATTATCAAGGAAACATGTCGAAGACGTGTTTTTACTTGTCTCTAGTCAATTGAGCTTCACTGGGAGTGTGCCGGATGACTTGTTTAAGAGTTAAGAAGAGCTATGTGGCAGCCCACAATGAGTTGGAGGAGATCCCAAGGAGAGGGTGTGCCCCTCTTCCTTGATGTGGTGCATTCTCAAGAGAGGGTGCACATCCCAAGGAGGCTGCCACCTCTCTTCGGCCATGTGCCGCCCTCCCTTTTCTACCTCTTGGATATGCGGTAAGTTATCTCAAGTAGTTGAGAGGTGTCACTCATTGAACCTCACATTTGTCATCCCCTCTCATAGATGGTGTGCCCTCCTTCATGGGGATCTTCACCCGGTTTGTTATTTAATCAAGCATCCTCTCCTCATTCAAACTAGTTGGATCTTGGGGAAAGAATACTTGTGTTGTAGTGCTATTATTGTAAACTCTCTTGAGAATTGAATAAAAAAGGACTTTGGAGGTCAATTGTGGATGGTGCTCATGGTGTGGATGCAAATTGTTCATGTCTAATTATCTAAGGTACTTGTAGATTAGCTTTCTTGCATTTTAATTTCTTAAAGTGTCCCTTGGATGTAAGATCATTTAAACTAGTTTGTTTATATGATTTTACTATCCTTTACATTTGTGAATATACATTTAATGTTTATTTATGCTAATATGCATGTTTTTTAGTTTTCATTTGTGGAGAAATTACATGTTTAACGAAATTTGTTGGCAAGAATTGTCTTATTTCATAGGTTCTCAAGCTTGGAGAGGTGAAGCATTTGAGTGCAATTCTTCACCCATCTTCAATATCTTTTTTTTTGGAGCAAGAATACCTCCACCATTCCTCAAAGGACTCCATAGCCCAAGGATTCATCTTGAGCAAAGCTTCTTTTCCTTCTCTTTCCCAATTCTTAAAAACAATCTTCTTTTGGTTACTTTATTGCATGCACGATTTAATTTTGTCATTTGAAAGTTAGATTAAAAGCTAATTGTCATTGCATGCTAAATACAAGTTAGATCTAGATTTCATTCATAAAACGTTTTATTTTCAATAAGATCTAGCTTGCTTAAGTCTTTTTTTTAGCTAATTTTTAAAGGAAAATTTTAAGGCTAGAAGATAGATTTTATTTGTAATTTGGCAATCTTAGTGCCACTTTACTTGCTGTTTTAGGACAGCAAGCAAAGACACTAAGAAAGCTTGCTACTTGTTTGTTTTCTTAGTCTCTAAATCGCTAACTTGGCATAGGTTTCATTTGGTAAAATTTTTGTATATTTTTAACCCCTTTTGCAGACACTTTCTAAGAGCTTTGTAGCATCTTTTGGCACATCTACCTTGCTGTTTTTTGCAGGTTCACGGGCAGCCAAGGAGAAACTCCACCCAATTTTCGAGGATTTGGACCATTCAGGATCCTCGGGAGCACTTTTCCTCTTCAAAAAATAAATTGTTTTTGAAAACTTGTAAAACTTGTGATCCGAATCTATAAGGATCCCCAAAGAGATTGTAACAAATTCATAAAAGCATTGGGCTACCCAACGCCCAATTTCAATCCCCTTAGGGGGAACCAGTGTCCTTTTGTGATTGTTTCATTACCTTTTATCACTTTTCATCTTACTATTTTAAAAAAGAGAAAATAAATCATAAAATTAATCATAGCACCACAAAACATTAGAGTAGTTTCATTTCTTAGATTAAAGTAGATTAGATTTCATTTCTGCAATTTTAAAGTTGGCAAATAAACCATCCCCTCAACTTCCCCTAGTATGTTCTTGACCCTCCTTTGCGAGCTTTGCTTGATCTGAGGTGTGGTTTGATACAGAATGGGGACTGGTCAGTGTGGATCTAGTTTTAATAGGAAAATCTAATATTGGTTATTGTTTGATTGGTACAGGGGGATACTCATTAATGAGATCAATTATTTCCTTCTCCTTGTTGGACCTCCGACATTGTTCTTTGTACCCAATTGAGGGATAACTTTTAAAGGGGCAAACTTAGACTATATTTCTTTTATTGTTATCACTTGCACATATTTTGCACTCATAAGTGGACTTGCAATTCACCAAGCCACTTCACAATAAACCCACGAACCAAACAACTCATCTTTAATAATAAAATTTATCAAGAGAAAACACAACACATCTTCATTTCAACAACATTTTACATCCTGCAGCAACCATTACATTATTGACACTGGTCTTTATATTGCTTATCATTTCCTTTCAAGCACTTGTATCTACTTTCAAGTTATATCATTCTTGTGCAAGTACTTTATATGCTTTATTCTTCTAGCATAAGCAATTTCATTTGTGTGTCATATATGTTGTTAGATTAGTTGTAGTTGCTCTTGCTTTCATTAAACTCCTAGATTTGCTTTTTGTACTTAGCTTACTTAGCCTTAGTTATTTTCTTAAGGACCACCCCCATTGGCTTTGCTAGGAGTTGGCCTAGACAGAGGAGTCGAGTGTTGAGTGACAGTATCTCAACTCGAGACTTGCCCCGAAGGACACACCCAGTGGATTGAAGATTTCTTCCACGTGACCCGAGGTGTGTATAAGTCGACAACACTCCCCATTACCTATTCAAGCTCTCTCAAGGATATTAGACTTGGGTATCCGTATATTCACTCTCAGATTGCATTTTGGCTTTCTTAGCTATATTTAAGCCCTCTTAGATGTATTTTAGTTGGGTATACGTAAATCCCCTCTCTTTTGTATTTCGACAAACGTTGACCCATTATTGAGTTGGGTCTCTATAAACCCACTTTCACATTTCTACTTCATCATTCTCCATAGCCTCTTGCTCAAATTAAGTGGGGAGGTTGAAATGATGGTATAATCTTCACATGTGGCCATGGTTAACATCACTTTGTAATCATTTGTAATCACTGTGTTTGGATTAGCAGTGTCGCCCCTATGTTTTGTTGGTGTTGCCCTTGTTGGTCTGTTGATACATCCCTTGATATTTTGGTGGTGTCGCCCCTGTGTTTTGTTGGTGCTGCCCTTGTTGGTCTGCTGATACAGCCCTTGATATTTTGGTGGTTTCGCCCGTGTTTTGTTGGTGTTACCCTTGTTGGTCTGTTGATACAGCCCTTGATATTTTGGTGGTGTCGCCCCTGTTTTTTGTTGGTGCTACCCTTGTTGGTCTGTTGATACAGCCCTTGATATTTTGGTGGTGTCGCCCCTGTGTTTTTACTATGTTGCCTTGTGACTAAACATTAGGGCTGATAATTTTGGACTGTTGATATTTGTATCAGCTTGAAGAAGGCACATGTGTTGGACTGAATATGGCTTTGCCTTTCCAGCCCTAGGTTGGACAATGGCTTGGACTGTGTTTTGATTTTGGTTTCTCCAGCTTGTTGATTTCTGATTTTTTCCTATTAAACTAAGAGTCCTTCTTGGCTTTTGTTCCTATGCCCATGAGGAGATCTACCCTAAGGGTTTGATCTTATGATTTTCTAAGCATTTTCTGGGCATACATTGGAGGAAGGTAACGGCAGAAAATCAGGTACCTTTGTTCTTTACAGCTAAGGTAATACTCAAATCCGTGTTACTTATTCATTAATGCTATTAGGTTATGTATCAGAACTTTTAATATTTTGCTGATCCTAAATTACAGTAGCTAATGATTTGAAATTTATAAAAATATTTTTGTTTCTAGCTAGCCTATTGTTTTGCCCTTAATTTCTAACAACTGAAACAGGATTTGTTAAACAAAAGCGTCCAAGCCTTAGCTCCACTTTTTAATGTTGATTACCATGCTAATATAGATTGCTCAAAAGATGAAAAGCTAGATGAAGACAACAATGGAGTGATACTTGAATTTATTTCTATTGTTTGTATTTCAATCCTATGGTTTACACCTCATCCTGATTTGTATTAAATATGTTCTTTACTACTAGATAGGCCTACATGTTTGACGTTTATGTAGGTTGCTTTTGCAAGTTAGTAATAAGTATTTTTTTAATGAAATCTATGTCACTCTTTCATCCTTTATCCACCTTTTTTGCTTGAACCATTTCTAAAAAAGATTGGGTCGCAAAAACCAATATGACGTCACCACCTTCCTTTTCAACCTAGAACGACAATGTACTTCTCCCCCTTACAGACCACCATCTCCAACTTGGTAGCATCCTCCTAAAGGACCACATTGTGCAAATCATCCTCAAGGAATACAAATACTCCCCCCATCCTCTGATGAATTGGATCGTTCGACAAACAACAACATCCCACCAAAGAAACCAACCCTGAGGCTCCATTGGTTGAGGAGAAGAATTCCTAACTCGATGCGCTAGTGCTCGAAAATTCAGAGAGAGGGTTGGGATTTTGAGAGACACCTTAATTGGAACTAGAGATTGTTGAGTTCTTGTATGGCAGAGCTTCCATGTTTCTAGGCCCATTGCTTGAGTAGGAAGGGCATCTTCTTTTGGTAGTACCAATGGGACTCGGTGACTTGTTCCAAGAAGGACTCCCCTCATATTAACCCATGTTGAAATCTGATAACTCAACACATAAATGTTTGCCAATAATTTCCTAAAACTCAGAAATTAAACTTGTTGATTTAAATCTGATAAATTATGCAAAACACCTACAGCTGAGTTATAACATCAGAAATCACATCGGAAACACACAGTAAACCAAGCATAAAATAAGACAACACCAGATGTTACCCTGGAAACCCAGTGTGGGGAAAACCAGCCAAGAGGGGGCTTTATTTTGGCTCTTGAAAGAAGATTACAGCAGCATACAAAATGAAATTTCTTACTGAAATTTCCCAGCAGACAAACTTCCTTCCCTTAGCAAATTTGCCCAGTTGATGGTTGTACGGCCCAGCTAGATTCTGGACTGTACAACCTGTGTAGGGCCCAGGTACAACCTGTACGATCTGTCCAAAATCTGCCTATTGTTGTTGGTTGAATTTGGCCCTGATTCAGCCTCTTTTCCTCTGCCTACGACGCCCAGAAATTAGCCTGCTAGAAGTTGTTGTGGCTGGCCTGAAATTGGCCTCCCTTTGCTGCACAGTGTGGCATGACTTTGGCCTCTGTTGGCTGCCCAAAGCTGGCCCAGAACTCGCCCTTCTCTGTTGTCGATCCTCCTCTTCTCTCCCAGCCAAGCACCCCTCTCTCTCTCTCACTTGCTCAACCTCACAAACAAGAATGCATATCCAACTCCACCCTTAGACCCTCTTTTATCTTACCTTCAGCCCCCATTTACCTTGAGATGTGTGCCCAGCCTTGGGCCTCAATGGCTGAGATTGGGGTTGTTGGACCCCACTCTCCACTAAGTGGTGCGCCCCCCTTTGGAAAGGGTCCCACACTCCACTAGTAGCCTCCTTCATTAGGTCTGCCCTCTCTCCATGGGCCCTGTTATCCACCAAGTTGCACTAGGATGGACTTGCAGATGAGCCACCAAAGATTCAACAATGACTTGTTCAAAGTTCAAAGTTCAGAAGTCCAGCCGACCAATATGGCCCTTTTTCCACTTTTTTACCACATTTCCATACCCTACGGGGAATTGTAATAAAATGACTTAAGCATGTGATTTTTGTAAAAGGCTTAGCCACCCAAGGATTAGACACTAGTACTTTACTCTAGAGTGTTTTTTTTACTTGCTAATTATATCTTGCTCTTTAAACGAAATAACATTTTCGAGTTTTTTCACTCAATAACCTCCAAAGCTGGAGTAATTGTACTAGCAGATATGGCTTTGGGGGTGTTTTAAGTCTAGAGTCTTATGTATATAACCATGCTAAGCATTATCCTAGAGTTTTATAGAAATGTGCTAAGTCCCCCATAGGATTTTTTAAATTTTTTCAATGAATAAAAAATTTCCCGTAAAACAGAAATTTTTAATTGTAATTTGAAGTTGTGTTAAAAAAGTGTTACTAGGAGGCATTGTATGTCTTGGGGGTGCTCATTATTTAACCTAGAGCACCCACTTTACCTAGGAACCCGCTTTTGTCAGTGAAATTAGTAATTTTAAATTTTAATCACTAAAAAGGTAATTTTACTCTCAAAAGAATTATAAAGTAATATTTTATAATACATATCCATTTCGGTTAATGTATATGTTTTTATGAAGCATTCTATGTAGGTAGCACCATTCTATTAATATTTTGTTGGCAAGACATCTCTAAGTGTTGCAGGTTCTCACACTTGAAGAGGAGGTTGGGCTTGGTTGCACCTACCTTTGTCTTCGAGATCCAAAAGAAAGATAGTCTCTCTTTGATCCATCAACAAGACTCCATTTGCCCAAGATTCCAATAAAGTTCGAGCATTTCTCTTCCTTTGTTTCACTTTCTAAAATTTATGTTTTGGATTACTTTAAGCACATAGAAAGTAAAAGGTTATTAATTTAAAGTTGAAGTCACATATCACTTTGTATGCATAAAAAAGCAAGTAGTTTAGATCTCTTTTTTGCAAAAGAATTATTCATTTGATCTAACTTGCTAGTTTCTATCTTTTGGCATTTTTTAAAGAAATATTTTAAGGATAAAGGTAGCTTCAATCTAAAGAGTTTAAATTTCAAATTTGAGCATCTTTGTTGACATTACTTTTTGTTTTGGGACAGCAAGTAATATCATCAAGAAAAGGCTCTTTTCTTGGCTAGTTTAGACTTCTCTTTTGCTAGTTTATCATCGATTTTTACTTAGAAATATTTTTGGTTTTCTACTAATAACCAAAGACACTCTTAAAGTGTTTTTGACCATCTTTTGCACTCTTTTGTTTGCTGTTTTGTGCAGGTTATTGAATAAACAAGGGGAAATTTTGCCAAAATTTGGCAGATTAAGAGCATTTGGGACTTCCAGGAGCACCATATCCCTTCCTAAAGCTTTTTTTGTAAATTGTAAGAACATTGATCCTGTTAGAATATAACGAATGTGCTTGTTTTACCATTGACAATATCACTATTGTCACCCAACCATAGGCCGAGGCCACCCTCCAAGCACCTTAACCTTGACAGAAAATCACTCCGGAAGCAAACCCTAGGCTAGATAGCCAAACAAAGAGTAGCACACCTTTCCCCAAGGATAGCGCACCAACAAGAGCTGATCAGATAGTCCAAACCCTAACCAAGAGATAGTCCAAGCCAAACGTGATCTGCTAGCTGCAGTAGCTGCAATGGCAGCTCTCCTCCAAACTTGCACACAAAACTGGGCACTGCAGTGCGCATAAGTGTTGCTCTGCAATTCTAAGACTGCCTGTCAGAATGAAGACTGGCCTCCTGTATTTATAGTAATTCTGGCTAACTGCATGGGCCGACTTCTCATTCTGGATATCTGTCTATTCAGTATATATTATTTCTTCTGGCCGACTTCTTCTCTTGGAAGCTAATAACCTAATACAAGTTATCTTCTTGAGTTGACATGTCTTCTAGGGTTATTAGCCAACTCATTGGGATTTCTTCTTGCTTCCCGGAATATACTATTCTCGTCAGGTTTACACGTGGAGGTAAATACCTCCCGCAACTACCATAATATCAACACTCCCTCCTTTTGTTCCTGAAATTCTTGAATCTTGTTGTAAAGGCTTGATCATCATACTTCTTTTGGGGTTTCTCTTTTGCACTRATCCTTGATTCTTCTTGAGCACARCAAGTCCAAAGTTCTTCAAATGCRGGATACTCCTTCCTTGTGTTCATGCTTGCGGCAAATGCATCCCATGTCTTGGGAAGACCATTGAGTACTATGTTTGTCAATTCCTTCTCTAAAATGATCTCTTCAATAGCTTGTAATTGATCTCTTAACTAGGAGATTCTCACAAAGTATGACGTTATGCTGTCATCATCATTCATCTTCATGTCACGGAGCTCATTCTTCAGACTCATTACTTGTCCAATGTTTCTGACTGAGAAGAGGTTTGTTAGGGCATCGTACATCTTCTTCGATGAGTCAAGATGGGAGATGTAGGGTATCAAGTGGTCTTTTATAGAGTCCACTATGATACTCATGGCATTGATGTCACCGTCTTTGAACTTTTCCATAACTGCAACGTTCTGCGATTCTTTCTCTTTTCCTTCTTCAAACTCTGGTTTCACGATCTTTCCTTTCACGATATCCAGCACTTTATTCTTGGCAAGGATGAGATCAATCCTTGTCTTCCACGCTCTGAAGTTAGAAGCTTCGTCTAACTTGTTTTCTGACTTCATAGAGTAAGTCATGGCTGCTTTGACTTGGTCAACCCTAGATCTGACCAAAAACTCAAATTTGACGTCTTGGCTTGCTGAGAGTACCAGGAGATGTGCTAGACTAGGGCGCACTGATCTATCCAAAAATTAGGTCAATCCCTTCACTTAAGGTGCCTCAACGAGAGGATTAGGGTTTCTGCAACTGCAACTGCACCTGCTAGTAACCCTAGCGGCAGTGTTATGGTGACTGCTCCTGCTATAAACCCTAGCGACAGTTCTTCAACGAGCTTAATATCCTTACGGCTATGTTTCCTTCTAGCGGTTAGATTGAATGAAGGAGGTGTGGGCCCATAACCTGTTAGAATATAACGAATGTGCTCGTTTTACCATTGACAATATCACTATTGTCACCCAACCATAGGCCGAAGCCACCCTCCGAGCACCTTAACCTTGACAAAGAATCACTACGGAAGAAAACCCTAGGCTAGATAGCCAAACAAAGGGTAGCGCACCTTTCCCCAAGAATAGCGCACCAACAAGAGTTGATCAGATAGTCCAAACCCTAACCAAGAGATAGTCCAAGACAAACGTGATCTGCTAGCTGCAGCAGTTGCAATGGCAACTCTCCTCCAAACTTGCACACAAAACTGGGCACTGCAGTGCGCACAAATGTTGCTCTGCAATTCTAAGACTACCTGTCAGAATGAAGACTGGCCTCATGTATTTATAGTAATTCTGGCTAACTGCCTGGGTCGACTTTTCATTCTGGGTATCTGTCTGTTCAGTATATATTATTTATTCTAGCCGACTTCTTCTCTTGGAGGCTAATAACCTAATACAAGTTATCTTCTTGAGCCGACATGTCTTCTAGGGTTATTAGCCAACTCATTAGGATTTCTTCTTGCTTCTCAGAATATTCTATTCTCGTTGGGTTTACACGTGGAGGTAAATACCTCCCGCATCTACCATAATATCAACAGATCCATCATTATAAGGATCCACATCTCATTTAAAGAGATCCCAAGTCTCTCCAAGAGACCATTGTAACCGAGTTAATAAAATAAGTGAGCCAAGGGAGGCCTCACTTTTTGTTTCCCCCTAGGGGGGTTGGTGTTGTGGTTTTGAGCATTTTCCATTTAGTTTTCTTTCTCTTGCTTTAAAATTCAAAACAATCTCACATATAAAGAATAAGCTAAAACAAATCACAAGTTTAGTTTAGTTTTCTTTTTTGCAAAGTAGAACACTAGTTGCTAGTTTAGCTTGCTTTTATTTCTACAATTTCAAAGTTGGCAAATAAACCGTCCCCTCAGCTCCTCGCAAGAGGCTAGTCAATGAGGACTTAGTAATTAGAAAAACATTTCCCTTTCAACATTTTACTTTACTGTTTAAAATAAACCATCCCCTCAACTCCTGGTGTTGTTCCTGACCCTTCTAGTTGCAAGCTTGTCTCGATCTTCTGGGAGTAAGTTCCATACATGTTGTACTAGTCAGTGTGGAGTAGTAATAATAGGACAATCTCAAAAGAGTACGATTGTTTGGTTCAAAGAACCGCCTAGGGGGAGTGTGTGAAGTTTCACTGAATACTGTTGGATTTTCCTTATTTACAGACCATTGGTGTTACTAGTGTTCTTTTACTTCATTATCATTAACATATATATATCATGTACTGAGCAGTAGCAGCATAAACAAGAGACAAAAAGAACACAAGAGATTTATCCTGGGAAAACCCCAAATGGGGCAAAAACCCAACAACCTTTAGATAGATTTTGTTCACAAAGCAAGTCCAATCAGATAAACCCTAGCACAAGTGCTAGCTCAACCAGAAATACCACCTCGGCTGCAGCAGCACCACCATACAAAGGTAGCACACATCCTTGAAGAGTAGCGCACAAGAGAGAGATACCAAAAGATTGAACAAGAAGAAATTGATTCACTGCAGCAGCTGCGTCTCCAAACTTGCGCCTTGCTTCTGTGTCATTGGGAGAGTGTGAGTGAATGTACAAATGAGCTAAGGCGCCTCCTTATTTATAGTCTTCTTGTCCTTCTAGCTGGGCCGACTTCTCTTCTGGGAAGGTGTCTTTTCATTATACTTTATTCTTCTGGGTCGACTTCTCTTCTAGGGTATTTCAACATCTATCCAATGGATCTCTTGCTTCTGAAATCTTCTCCGCATCTAAGAAAGGTCATCGAGGAGGGAAAGATCCTCTCGCAGCTACCAAAACATCAACACTCCCTCTTAGCTAGAAAGGCATCTTTCACAATGTCTTCATCCGGTAGTCCATTGACTACTCTAGAATCTACTAGCAAGCACACGACTGCTACAATGCCTTTGGTAGCCCGAATCATCAGGCACAGTCTCTGCGATCAAATGGTAGCACACACAGCTACATCCAAACGATCTAGTAATCTCTGTGACAATCAGCTAGTAGCACACAGCTACTACAATGTCATCCAATAGATCACAATTGTTGCCAAGTAGTACACAACTACTATCCAGTGACACACAGTCACTGCCAGTGGAACATATCCACTGTAGTAGCACACAGCTATTGTCCAGAGACACACAGTCTCCGCTAATGGTACTCAACCACCGAAGTAGAACACAGTTATTGTTCGGAGTCACACAGCCTCCGCCGGTGGACCACATCCACCGAAGTAGCACACAGCTACTGTCTGAATTCACACAGCCTCCGCCAGTGGAACACATCCACCGAAGTAGCACACAGCTACTATCTGGCGTCACATAGCCTCCATCGGTGGACACATCCACCGAAGTAGCACACGACTACTATCCGGAGTCACACAGCCTCCGCTAGTGGAACACATCCACCGAAGTAGCACACGACTACTGTCAAGAGTCACACAGCCTCCGCCATAAACTTACGACTACGCATGTGATATTTCTTCTCTCAGCAGGTCCGACGGTGCATTACCCCCTCAGTCACCTCACATGACTTATACAAGGAACCCTTGACCAGAGGGGTTAGTCGGCATGAGAAGAAACAGCACACCTCCCTCTCAACAAGGGTTGACATTGGGAAACACTCCAAGCTTGTCCCTGAAGTATTACTTCACTCTTTGACAAGGGCTTGGTGAGAATGTCCACTATCTACTCGTCCATGGATATGTACTGGAGCTCCACAGCTCCTCTCTACACCATGTCCCGGATGTAATGATATTTGATCTCTATATGCTTAGACCTGTCATAGAATACAGGGTTCTCAATAAGCTTCACGCAACTTTGATTGTCACAATGTATCAAAGTTGGCTCCAATTCTAGATCAAATATCCCAGCTAGCAACTTCCGAAGCCACAATGCTTCACGGCTTGCCACGCTTGTTGCGATATACTCCGCTTCTGAAGTACTGAGTGCCACTGATGTCTACTTCCTGCTCAACCATGAGATCATCCATGATCCCAGAATCAAGCAACATCCGGAAGTACTCTTCTGATCCACTACACTCCCTGCCCAGTCAGAGTTTGTATATCCCTGCAGCTTTACATCTCCACCCGAGACATATCTCAATTCATATCCAATAGTACCATGAAGGTACCTCAACATATGCTTTGTTTCCCTCCAATGTACCTGTCTAGGTTCAACCATGTGTTGACTCAAGGTATTCACTGCAAGGCATATGTTTGGCCTGGTGTTAACCAGGTACATCAAGGATCCAATCAACTGTCTGTACATCGTGGGATCCACCAAATCTGAAGATTTTGTCACTCAAGAGCTTCAGATTTATCGTCATAGGTGTGGTCATGGAATTGCAGTCCATCATCTTGAATTTCTTCAAGATCTCAACAATATATTTTCCTTGGCCAAGAAAAATCTCATCTGATCTCTGCCACACTTCCAATCCCAAGAAGTAATGCATCAAACCTAGATCCTTCATCTCGAACTCTGAAACGAGCTCCCTCTTGCACCCACATATGAGCTTCTCATCTCCCGTCAAAAACAGGTCATCCACATGTAGGATCAATGGGCAACCATCCACGAGCTCATCAAATAATCGTCTGATCTGCATATCATGTCATGGGTACCTGCTTAGGCCCGTACAAAGCCTTCTTTAATCTGCAGACATGAGACTCCTTCTCATGTATCTTGTGGTTTCTCTATGTACACTTCTTCTGGCTATTGGAGCAAGTGTCTCGTCATAATCTTCTCCCTCTTGTTGGGAGAATCCTTGGGCCACAAATCAAGCTTTGTACATTTCTATGCTGCCATCTGCAGCATGCTTGATCTTGTAGATCAACTTGGAAGTCACTATTGACTTCCCTTCTAGTCTCGAAACCACCTCTCACACATCATTCTTCATGATGGATTGATACTCCTCCATCATGGCATCCTTCCATTCCTACTTCTCAGCAGCTTCTTCAATGGTGGAAGGCTCTGAATCAATGATGTTGCTCATCAACGCCACATAGCTGGAAAAGATGTGTGGTTTCTGGAACTGAGGCAAAATCTATATCCCAGTCCTTTTGATTGGCTGCCTCCTCTATCACTGCAGCAAGGTCTATCGAGACAAGGGAATCCTCCCAGGAGATCTCACATCTCCTAGAAGCCTCTAAAGCTTCGATCTAGCCTCCTCAACTCATGGCACCTGTCTGTCAGTCCTGGAAGATGTCTCTCTCTCCTATCTGAATCTGAGAAGAAATACTTTCCGAATGAAAGTCTCTAAGCCATTGAGTTTCTCTGAGATCAGGCTCACTCTGAATTTGCATGCTCACTCTGAAGCTTGACTCCCTCCGAGTCTATACGATCTCCGGAGCCACCTGCTTCCGCTGCATCTGTTGACTTCTTCTGAAGTTTGATCTCCTATGGACTGTACTAGGAGGTTGCTCCTCCCTATTGGATCCTAAGGGTTGACTCCCTCTGAAATCTAGCTCCTTCTGAGTTGATGCTTGGTGGGGCCGCTTGCCTCACCACTGGTGGAGTCATCTGCTTCTCTTCATAGTATGGCTTATCAATGTCATGTATCTGTATCTCCTTTGCATTATGCAAGGTATCACGAGAACATGCTTGTTTACTGCATCATTTCTGGGTAGGCCCTTCTGGCACTATTGACTCTTCCTGATGATCTGAAGAGTGGTCAAATTAACTGTATGGTCATCTTTGGAGCCTTCTGCTCCTCACAGTCAATCTCCATAAGAGATACTCTTCTTTGTCTTCTACTTCACATGGGTGTGTACGTTCATGTACACAGTTCTATGTCTCGGCTAGAGACTGTCTAAATAGTTGCCTCCTGCAACCGTCATCATAGCTCCTTCTCATAGCTATCATCTGTGACCTTCCCAGAACAAGAGACAAGAACAACATTTCCATGGTAACGTCCATGGAATGGTTAGTAATCAAGAACATCTCCTAGAGGAGATCAATTTCATCTTGCAAACAAGTATATCATTAACAATGAGCATTTTTTAATGATAATCGTACCGACAGTATTCAGGTGTACCTAAACATTTGATAGCAATAGCAAATAATAAAGTTGTAAAGACTGTTATCCTAGGTATAATACTTTCTTAAGCAACAACAATATAAAATAACAAACTTGATATGCAAACCTGGAGTCTGGTGTTGTTGTCCTGCTTGAGTTTCCTTCTATCGTTCATATGAAAAACACCATTGTCTATGTTGTCGCCTTATACACACCTGGGAGATGTGGAAGAAATCTTCAATCCACTCACTGTGTCCTTGGGGGCAAGTGAGAGTTAAGGTGTTGTCACCTAATCCTCAACTTCGTCTAGGCCAACTCCAAGCGAAGCCAAAGGAGGTAGTCCCTAACAAATATACTATGGCTTTATCTAAGCTAAGTACAAAAAATATAGCTCTAGGAGTTTATTACTTTTATTCAACAATCAACCATGAATTGAAATACACATAAACAAATCATTCATCCACGATATAACATCAAGCATGTACTTGCATAAAAAAGGATACTCAGGTACGTTTGTTATATGCAAGTACATGCTTGATGTTATATCATGGATGAATGATTTGTTTATGTGTATTTCAATTCATGGTTGATTGTTGAATAAAAGTAATAAACTCCTAGATCTATATTTTTTGTACTTAGCTTAGATCAAGCCATAGTATATT
>ML784147.1:202046-215284 GCA_009831015.1 Picea engelmannii | reverse complement strand
AGGTCTCTTAGACTTCTTCGACCTTCCTTCTTCCCTTTTCTTTCTCTTCTTCACTTGGGCAACAAGTGCTTGATTTTCATCCTCATTAGTCTTTTGTGACTTGAATACCAGCCTGGATTCCTCTTGAGTGCAATCTGACCATAACTTGTCAAACTTGGGCAATCTCCTTCTTGCACAAATTCCTTGGACAAATCGGTCCCATGAGGGAGGGAATCCATTGAGTGTGGTAGTCACAAGTTCAGCATCTTCTACTGGGTCTCCAATAGTTGCTAACTGATCTTTGATCTACGAAATCTTCATAAAATAGTTGACCATTGTTTTTGACTTGTTCATTGTCACATTTCTGAGTTGATGCCTTAAAGTAAGCTTTCGACTGGTATTCTTATTTTCATAAAGTCTGGTTAGGGCATCAAACATCTCCTTCGATGTCTTCAGTTCTGAACATTGGGTATCAGGTGATCCTTGATTGAATTAGTCAAGATCCTCTTGGCCTTGACCTCATTCTTCTTGAACTTTGCCTTTGCTTCTTCGTCTTCGAGTTCTGGAAGCATCTTCTTGATGTGATCCAATAATTCGTTCTCTTCTAGAATGAGGAGAACTATGTGCTTCCAGGATCTGAAGTTATCTGCTCCATCTAATCTGTCTTCTACTCTCATATTGGTAGACATTTTTCGCTAGTAGAAACCCTAGCACTGAAAAAAACCTCAATTTTTCAAACTTCACCAAACTACACGCTGAGGGTTTCAGGGGGTGCGCTAGGCTAGGGTGCACTGCTCTGTACAAGAATTATCCCCAACATCCTTGGGAAAGTGCTCAACGAGCTTGACAAGGTATTGCAACTGCAAGGTGTCGTTGTACCGATCTTCCTTCCAGTGGTTAAATTGTTCTGTAGGTAACCAGCTTTGATACTATGTTGGATTTTCCTTATTTACAGAGCATTAGTGTTACTAGTGTTATTTTACTTCATTATCATTAACATATATATATCATGTACTGAGCAGTAGCAGCATAAACAAGAAACAAAAAGAACATGAGATTTATCCTCGGAAAACCCCAAATGGGGGAAAAACCAGCAACCTTTCTTAGATAGATTCCATTCACAAAGCAAGTCCAATCAAATAAACCCTAGCACAAGTGCTAGCTCAACCAGAAATACCACCCCAGCTGCAGCAGCAACACCATACAAATGTAGCGCATCTCCTTGAGGAGTAGCGCATAAGAGAGAGATACCAAAAGACTGAACAAGAAGAAACTGAATCACTGCAACAACTGCGTCTCCTTCTCCAAAGTTGTGCCTTGCTTCTATGTAGCTAGGAGAGTGTGAGTGAATGTACAAATGAGCTAATCGCCTCCCTATTTATAGTCTTCTTGTCCTTCTAGCTGGGCCGACTTCTCTTCTAGGAAGGTGTCTTTTCATTATACTTTGTTCTTTTGGGCCGACTTCTCTTCTAGGGTATTTCAACATATGTCCAATGGATCTCTTGCTTCTGAAATCTTCTTCGCATCTAAGAAAGGTCATCTAGGAGCGAAAGATCGTCCCGCAGCTACCAAAACATCAACAAATACATCGGGCTTGTTCCCCTCAGTGTTGGACCTCCGACACCTATAGTGGGCTTGTTGGTGAAACCATTGGGTTTCGACAAGTTCTCAGCAAATCTTTGAGCTAAAGGAATAACCTCTCTAGAGGCCAAATTTAGTTTAGCTTACTTTACTTTCACAATCTCATTAATTTACTTTCAAAAGACAATCTAATAAAACATGTGATCAACAATTGCCCACGATACTTTTAAGGCACTGGTCTCATTTCACATTATACAAAGCCATTTGCTTCAACTACTTTTATTTCTCAAGCATTTGTTATTTATCTTGAAGTATTTCCTTATTTACTTGCATCTCGTTATCTTAAGTATCCTTTTATGCAAGTACTTCTTTATGTATATGTGATTGTGGTGGTTGATTGATATATGCTCTTAGAGTGGATTTACTTTACATGTTGACTTTTGCAATAAACTCCTAGATTTATTTCTTGTACTCAGATTAGTTCAAGCCATAGATTATTTTCTTAAGGACTACCTCGCTTGGCTTCGCTAGGAGTTGGCCTAGACGGTGGAGTTGAGGATTAGGTGACAGCACGTTAGCTCTAACTTGCCCCTAAGGACACACCAAGTGGATTGAAGATTTCTTCCACGTTACCCAGGTGTGTATAAAGGCGGCAACATGCCCCACATTCCATTCAAGGTGAAATTTTTCTACAAGCCTAAGTTAGACATAGGCTAAGATAAAAGAAGTTGATCTAGGTGAATTTAAGTGTCCATCAGCTAGCCTAGGACACATCGACATAGTTGAGGCACCAATCGAGCTAGAAAATCTAACACTCCCGCTTAGCGAGGGAGGTGTCTCCACTTGGATCAATCTCTGATCCCATCAAGCATGTTGTTGTAGTTGCTCTCTCTGAAATGGAAGACATCCCTACTACCTCTGTTGCACTATAATCTGATGTCCTGCTCAGCTCCTCCATCAATGTCAAGTCATACCAACTGACTTTCTTCGACATTGATCTCTGATCCAAGATCCCCCTGGACCCACCTACAGGTTGTCCCAACAACCTGTACATCATACCTTACCTGATGACAAGTCTCATTGTTGCATCCAAGGTTGCTCCCTCTGCATGTAGGAGTACCTGTCCATCCACGAACATCACTATATACCCCATATCTGCCAAAGTTGATACAAAGAGCAAGTTAACCCTCAACTCTGGTACATACATCACCCCATCCACCTCCAGAGACACTCCTAACTTTAGCTGGAATTTGACACATCCAACCCCCTTTACTGCATGCAATGTTGTGCACCCCACTTTGCACATGCAAGTCTAAGCCCATCTATGAAACACTAAGGAACACTGACCTCATTCCCGTCATATGGTGATATGATCCACTGTCCACGAACCAAGCCCCACTGACCCTCCAACTCAGCCAATCTGTTGATGATCGAAAAAGAGGCAACCAAAGAAAATTCATCCTCGAGTTTGTCTGCAAATGCATCCATCTCAGTAAGATGTTGTGGTTGTTACTGTTATGAACATAAAAATACATATAAATAGGTAATAATTAATAATATAAATAACTAATGATTAATAATTAATTATGAAGAGAAATGACATATGAAAGGTCATGTCTCTTATGAAAGGGCACCCCTGTGTGGATATATGAAGAGAAATGACATATGAAAGGGCACCCTTGTGTGGGTATATATATAAAAGCCCTCATCCTCATTGTAAAATCATCTCATTATATCTTATTCATATTCTTATACAATTATTATTAAATATATTGACTATCCATAAATGGATTATTGCGTACTGTCCTATTTATACTGGATATTTACATAGTGAACCGGCTTGGTTCATCACAGTGGTATCAGAGCTTCGTTTTTTGATCCCAACCTTTTGTCGATCTCTTTATAAGAGCCTTGTTTCTGATCTTGGCCTTTGGCCATCGATCCTTGGTCAAAAAAAATTTGTTGCCCTTGGCAACATCACTGCAGGCTTTTGGCCACAACTATAGTTCTTTCAAAGTTTCTCTAATCTGGGTCTTTGACCACACCGGCTTTTGGCCATTTTCAGAATTTGTTGAAGAAGAGTGATTCCGCTACCATATATTAGAGCCTCATTGCTGATCTCAGCCATTGGCCATATAGGATTTTAGCCCTTTTTCAAGAGTTTTTCTAATTCTGGTTTTTGACCACCATTTGGCCCTTGGCCTTTATAGTCCAGAAAATCTGATTTTAAAAAAATCCACTGCAAATTGAAGAAAAATCAGAAAACCGTACTCAACTCAGCCACCGTTTTTTACCGCCACCATCAATCGTACAACCCATACAACATTCATCATGTGCTATCATTTTCGTACAGTGTCGTAAGGACACAAAAATACAGCAACCATCATACGTCCTGTGTCACTCACCCCTGTATGTACTTTGTTCCGAACTGTGCAGCAGTTGCCAGCCTCCTGTATAGCCACTTCCGCTACCTGCCATACATATCCGCGTGTCCACCGTACTCATTCGTACAATCGTCAATAAAAAATAAAAAAGAATTGAAGGCTATACCACTCTGCCTTCTGGTCTATACAGTCACCAATTAGAAGTCGTATCCATACATATAGCGCCTTTTAATTTTAACATTGGAGGTTAAGATATGTACAAGGTATTTTTTTATATTAAAAGAAGAAGAAAATATTATTACCTTTTATTAAAGTACCAAAGGCTTTTTTTCTGTGAATATTAAAAATTTTAATTGAAGGTGTATTGGAATCAAAAGATAAAGAGGAATACCCCCGGATGGGGTGACACGCGCCAATCAGCAAGCAAGTGGACGATCGTCGGGACGCCCATTTATGGCATCAACCGGCGAACCGCCCTTCGAACAATAACTAAGCACATGGACTGCACCAGGCACCTCCCGTCGATGAGCCCTCTCGCGCGAGGGATTTGTACTTGGAGACAGAGCAATAACAGCTCGGCCTTAATGGCCTCGACAGGCACGACAGCGTGGTGTATAATCGTGGAGATGAATAGAGGTGAGGTGAATTGGACCCTTGCCGTGTTCATTCGGCTCAATTTCAAATACCGACCTCCGTCGCAGCCAGGCAATGCAATAGCTGAGCGGGAAGCAGCCCGAACCATGCCCAGACTTCGGGGGAAATCCCGCAGAGGGGCAGCATGGTATAGGGCCGAGTCTAGGCGCAAACGCATTCGCAATTTCGAAAGAGCACTAGCTTGGGCTGCCCCCAGACGCAAGCACAAACCTGGGACGCCACCAATGGCAATAATAGAAGAAATCAGTTGGGAGGAGGCGCAGCAACACCTCCCCTCGCTCGTTAGCGCAGAAGCAACAAAGCCCCTGCACAGAGTCGCCCAGTGGGACCTCAACGCTGCCATCGAGGAGGACCTCTTCCCGACATGCATTGTGGAAGAGGAAGCCCCCCCCCGACGGCATTACAGGGATAGTGAAGAATGCAGGGCTGGCATCTAGCGCACCAGGGGACTCTAGCACAGGAATGCCCAACGTCAGTGAGGAACCGAACCAGCCTCCAGCCCAGGATTCACGGTACCTCCCACTCATCTTTGAGCTCAGGAACCTGATGGAAGACCAAGTATTTCGCCTAGCCAGGTTGGACCATCGGCTGGACATGATTTTCGCATCCTATTCCAAAAGCTCTCCAAAGCGACAGTGCCCGACTTGTGCACGGGCGTACTCGCTCCCGACAGGCTGGCGTCAGCAAAGGAACAAGGCACCTGGTTAGGAATATCTCTATTGTTTAGTTCAGTTAGAAAGTGCAGTTACTTTTTGTTTAGTTATGGACTATGTTTTAAAACTCTCTAGCTTTATAGCATTGGTTTCCTTCGGGCAGGGCACCCACATGTATTGTTATGGCCTAGCCCAGCTGTCCTGGTTTCCTGCTCAGGCAGGACAGTTGGCTGCAACAGTGGACACTGTATTCTCCTTTTTGTTAATATAACAGGTACTACCCTTTTTATTTAAAAAAAAAAAAAGATAAAGAGGAATATATTATTATATTCCCAAAGACCACATTGGTATTATATTCCCAAAGACCAGATAAAAGAGTATTATAAAGTGAAAGGTTTAAAAAAAAAAAAAAATTTAATCGAAGTTAAATTAATATAAATAAGAAAGGGTATATAAGTGTCATGATAAAAGAATATTTCCGCAAAAATATCGACAAAAACCAAAATGGACAATTCAAAAATGACAAAACAAGGAAGATTTACTTATGAAGGTTGTCCAAGCGTATGTTGCGGGTTTTCTACATTAAACGGAAATATTCAAGGAAGAGAGGTAAACATTGTTATTAGCTTGGACTATAATGCAAATTACATGAATATTGATTTGGCAAATCAATTATTAATTCCAGAGACGAATATAATTAAAAAATAAGATTGTTTTCGAATTAAGGAGTTACAAGTGACGATTGATGAATATGAGTATATATCTCAATTCTATGTTACAACTATGTATCAAGAAGAAGTTGACATCGTCATCGGGTTACCCTGGTTTAAAAGTCTAGGTACCTTCATACTAAACATGGAGAAAAATTTTGACATTCCCCTATAAGGAGAAAATGATAACATTACAAGACACCACATCGGAGCCAGATTCCGTAACACCAAAAGACTTTAACGATATCTCAGAAATAATACGTCAAGCAAATAAAAAAACAATGCAAAGGATGCAAAAAGAATTTGACGAAGTTATTGCAGAAAAAAACCAAGAAATTTCTCACTTAAAAGACCACAGTCAAAAACTACTTACACAGATCAAGAAGTCAAGGAAAAAAAAACAATGTGATTTGAAGTTGGAACAAGAAAAGGAGGATCTCGAAAAGGAATTGAAGAAGAACCTCTCAGAGAAGAAGAAGAAAATTCTCGTTTGAAGAACCTTAACCAAGAGCTACTAGAACAAATCAAAAAGTTGAAAGAAGAGTAACTTGAAAATCCAGACATTAAAGATATCAANAAGGAGTTACAAGTGACGATTGATGAATATGAGTATATATCTCAATTCTATGTTACAACTATGTATCAAGAAGAAGTTGACATCGTCATCGGGTTACCCTGGTTTAAAAGTCTAGGTACCTTCATACTAAACATGGAGAAAAATTTTGACATTCCCCTATAAGGAGAAAATGATAACATTACAAGACACCACATCGGAGCCAGATTCCGTAACACCAAAAGACTTTAACGATATCTCAGAAATAATACGTCAAGCAAATAAAAAAACAATGCAAAGGATGCAAAAAGAATTTGACGAAGTTATTGCAGAAAAAAACCAAGAAATTTCTCACTTAAAAGACCACAGTCAAAAACTACTTACACAGATCAAGAAGTCAAGGAAAAAAAAACAATGTGATTTGAAGTTGGAACAAGAAAAGGAGGATCTCGAAAAGGAATTGAAGAAGAACCTCTCAGAGAAGAAGAAGAAAATTCTCGTTTGAAGAACCTTAACCAAGAGCTACTAGAACAAATCAAAAAGTTGAAAGAAGAGTAACTTGAAAATCCAGACATTAAAGATATCAAAAAATCAGGTAATGAAGAAAGTACTACTCAAGAAGATGGAAAATTAACTAAAAAAAAGATAACGTCGAATGTCGAAGTACAAACGATGGAAGCTCCAAATATACTTACTAATCAAAATTCAGCCATTAACAAAGCAACATCAACACGTGAAGAAAATCATATATCGAAGTTAAAAGAAGAAAATACTGCAAGTGTGATAAGTGAAAGTAATGTTCTAAGAAATCCCTATCGACATCCAAATCATAAGAGCAAATATATTAACCAATCAGAATATCAATATTATTCAAGACGAGAACCCTATAAACACCTAGTTTCACAAAAGATCGAATTAGGGTGGGCCGACTCTTTTACAATTCGACAGTTTTGCTCAGTGATTAGAAGATCCCATCGACTCAAGTCCTCAACAATCACTAGTTCAAGAATGAAGAATCATGACAGAATATTACAAGCTAGAGCAAGAGATAAATTTTCCATAAGTATGCTTTGAAGACAAAGCATTTTTAAGGGAAAGGCAATGTTATCAACATAAAAATACATATAAATAGGCAATAATTAATAATATAAATAACTAATGATTAATAATTAATTATGAAGAGACATGACATATGAAAGGTCATGTCTCTTATGAAAGGGCACCCATGTGTGAGTATATATATAGAAGCCCTCATCCTCGTTGTAAAATCATCTCATTATATCTTATTCATATTCTTATACAATTATTATTAAATATATTGACTATCCTTAAATATTTATACTGGATATTTACATAGTGAACCGGCTTGGTTCATCACAGCTACCTCTGACTCCTTCTTCTTCTTCTTCTTGGGACACTGACTGGCATAGTGGCCAGTCTTGTGACATGCAAAGCATCTCACTTTGTCCATGTCTCTAGAGCTTCCCGCTCCACTGCCCTTCTTCGCATGAAGGATCACATTCTCTTCCTCTTCACTCTTTGGCTGGCTGGCCTAAGTGGCATCTAGTCTCAGCTCCTCCTAGGTGAAGTCATCCCATAATCTCTCCCAATCAGGGAGCTTCTCCCAAGCCACCACTCCACGGACAAAAACTTCCCACTGCTTGGTGAAGCCATTCAAGGTTGTCCTCACCAACTTAGTCTCATCCACTGCCTCTCCCACAACTGTCAATTCATCTCGAATCTGAGTGAACTTTGTGAGGTAAGTGACCACCGACTCTCCCTTGGCCATCTTCGTGCTTCTCAGCTTTCTCTTTGAGCAACATCTTCCTGCTCTAGTTGTCAGACTAGTATAGCTTTGTCAGGGCCTCCCACATGTCCTTCGTTGTCTTTTTGCCAGACAAATGTGGAATGATGTGGTCTTTGACACCATCCACAAGTATCCTCCTGGCCTTGACATCCTTCTTGGTATGGGATGTTAGTTGTACTAGATCAGCTGGGGCTGCCACTTTGCCTTCAGCAATTTCCAGCAGCCCATTCTCCTCTAACACCAAGTTGATACGCTCCCTCCAAGGACAGAAATTTGAGACTCCATCCAGATTGTCCTCAAACCTTAAGCCTACACTCGCCATTTGAGTCTGCTGCCCTATTTTCCACACACCTTCTGGTCTCACGTCCCACTTGTTGATTTATCCTTTCTGGTCTACACAACAGGTACCTCGGTTGTCTTGTACTCAGAGGCAACACTCTGATACCATGTTGAAATCTGATAACTCAGCACAAAAATGTTTGCCAATAATTTCCTAAAACTCAGAAATTAAACTTGTTGATTTAAATCTGATAAATTATGCAAAACACCTACAACTGAGTTATAACATCAGAAATCACAATGGAAACACACAGTAAACCAAGCATAAAATAAGCCAACACCAGATGTTACCATGGAAACTCCAGTGTGGGGAAAACCAGCTAAGAGGGAGCTTTATTTTAACTCTTGAGAAAAGATTACAGCAACATACAAAATGAAATTTCCCAGCAGATTACACTTCCTTCCCTTAGTAAATTCGCCCAGTTGATGGTTGTACGGCCCAGCTAGATTCTAGACTGTACGACCCAGGTACGACCTGTACAGTTTGGCCAAAATCTACCTATTGTTGTTGGTTGAATTTGGCCCCTGATTCGACCTCTTTTCCTCTGCCTAAAACGCCCAGAAATTAGCCTGCTAGAAGTTGTTGTGGCTGGCCTGAGTTCGGCCTCCCTTTGCTGCATAGTATGGGCTGACTTTGGCCTCTACTGGCTGCCCAAAGCTGGCCCAGAACTCGCCCTTCTTTGCTGTTGATCCTCCTCTTTTCTCCCAGGCAAGCACCCGTCTCTCTCTCACTTGCTCAACCTCACAAACGAGAATGCATATCCAACTCCACCCTTAGCCCCTCTTTTATCTTACCTTCAACCCCCATTTACCTTGAGATGCATGCTCAGCCTTGGGCCTCAATGGCTGAGATTGGGGCTGCTGGACCCCACTCTCCACTAAGTGGTGTGCCCCCACTTTGGACAAGGTCCCACGCTCCACTAGTAGGCTCCTTCATGAGGTGCGCCCTCTCTCCTTGGGCCCCACATTCCACTCAAGGTGAAATTTTGCTGTAAGCCTAAGTTTCCATCTGGGTGGGTTTAAGAAGTTGAAATAAAAGAAGCTTATCTGGGTGAATTTTGCTGCAAACCTAAGTTTCCGCTAAGATAAAAGAAGCTGATCTGGGTGAATTTAAGTGTCCATCAGCTAGCCTAGGACACATTCGCATAGTTGAGACACCAACCGAGCTACAAAATCTAACAACCCATCATTACGAAACTTGTTGGCTCATACCTTAGGAGGATGTGTACAAAATGAATGTTGCAATGCTAGGTCCATTTTAGCAAGCTTGGGGGCGGAGTTTTGGTCACCCCTCGTAGCAATATGATTCCCAAAGGCTATATTCCATTTTGCATCAACATCGCGCCCAAGCCCCTATCCTTAATGCGTGTTGGGTTTCCATCGATTCGGAGGACAGCTGAGTTAGCTGACTTCATAGCGTTTGGTTTGTTCGACTATCCTATAAGTTGTGGGTTTCTACATGGTTGTTTATTTATCTTGGGTTCCCCTCCAAGGCCAGGTTGGAAAACAGTGGGCTATCTAATGGTCTTTATCCTGTTTGCCAATGTTCTAAGATAGTGAAGCACATTTTCTGGGAGAGTCAGTTCGTGAAGAGAGGTTGGGAGTACACCCAATGGATTCTTCAGGGTAGGATCCATCGACCAGTGGCTCTGTTCAGTGATTGCAGCTATTTGGTTCATACCTCTTTCATTGGGATTTGGCATTGCCTAACGATCTCTACTCTGTATACCATCTGGAAGAACTCTTGTAGGTCAGTTTTCAATGATAAGGTCAGTTCTTTCACTGGTTTTTGTACCATGTGGCAGGATGAAGTACATATGCAGTTGTTGGCCAAAGGTTCTTCACTGATTAAAGATGAGAAATCCCTAGATGCAATAGATTAATCTGACTTTATTTCTGCTTTAGTAGCACTGAGGAAGAAGATATAAGTTCCATTGTATATACCCTTCTGCTTTTTGATTTGCTGATGTAAATGTTTTGCTGTAAAAATATGACAATTTTTTCAAAAATTAAAAGATTGGGTCCATCATTGTTCGTTTTTTTCAATAGCTTAATCTGACTTTATTTCTGCTTTAGTAGCACTGAGGAAGAGGATAAGTTCCATTGTATGTACCCTTCTGCTTTTTGATTTGCTGACGTAAATATTTTTATGTAAAAATATGACGTTTTTTTCAAAAATAAAAGATTGGGTCCATCGTCGTTCTTTTTTCCGAAAGACAGCTACTATGAGAAAAATGTAGAAATTACACACACAGACTAAAATAATAAAGGTTACACATACCCACTAGAATACAAACATTGCTTTTTTGAAACAAATAACGAGCACTTAGTTTCCTAGACTAAAGTACTAACCAGTCCTCTAGAATTGATTCAACAAATATTATTCTATCAGCGCGGCAATTGTTGTTAGGCAATAGTTGACTAAGCCCAACATGACACTAGCAATTATGTATACACAACGTGTGGCATGTTTTGTGCTGTTCTTCTTGATCAACTCAGATGTTAAAAACAAAAACCAAGAGAACCAGAGATAAAGAGAGAGAGCAGTCACATACCTGTGGTTCAGTGAAATCAATTCCAGGACAAGCTGCAAGACCTGCAAGATCGTGCTCCATGTATTCAAATACAAGGTACAAACTGCAAGACATTCTCGAGGTTACCAACCCCTCCAACTTCACTACATTAGGATGATCAAGACGTCGCAATACCAAAATTTCCCTTGCCATAAACTTCACGCTTTCGGGCTCTAAATTGTCAAAGCGAACCTTCTTTAGGGCAACAATTTTTCCACTAGCAATATCTCGTGCCTTGTAAACATTGCTATACGTCCCTTGTCCAATCTGAAAGTAAGCATTATCTTTAAAATCTCAAGCAATGTTACATAAGCTGCTAATCGTGTCTGATAATAAATTAATAATCTCTAACAAAACTAAGACAAACACTAAACCTTGAACCAAGTTAGCAAGAATTATATCAACATACAGAAGATTCAATATGCCCTATAAGCACATAACTCTAACAGAAAGCATAAATCTCCATAAATAATAAGGGGAGCCTCCTGGCCCTTGGTTTTAAACTTCTAATTGATCAATAACAGATATACACTGTCAAACTATCCAAAATTCAAAATACCAAAACTGCAACTGAAAGTAACCATGTTCTGGCCATGTCAAATTTCATAGGAATGGATCTTCTTAAACTATCTACACCTAAGGGTGAAGACTTCACACAATCAATATAGAAAGCCACCAATTCCATGTACTACCCAAAATGTTTGGAAAGGGCTTGACATATCTACAGTAATATAATTTTATTTAATGTCATGTTCTGTTATCACAATCATTCCTGTATGTAATGAGGAAATGCTCCAATGTCACTCTAAATGCTTTCTATGGACCTGGTCACATACAAGTTTTCTTTTACAGCTAAATATTATAGTGAGTCCCTGAAAAGCAAATGGAGGCATATTTTATGCTCCTTTGCTTCAATATCTGAAAGCAAATTTATACCTGTGCAAAAGGAAATCAAAGATATGAAACAAAGAACTAAATTCAACTATAATAGGCATTAGAGTACCTACTACCCATAAGGCCTTGGTTCACTGGTGAGATTAACAGGCTCCATTTTCTGTTGCAGTCAGCCCCACCTGAATGGCAAGTTAAACATGGAAGGGGCTGGGTGCAAGACCTGGGCGCCTTTAGCAAAATAGATACCCCTCAGGCCTGGCCTCTAAACCAAAGGAAATCCGATTTACGTATTACAGCCCCTCAAGGTGTGTTTCTGGAAGCACTTCCAACAAAAACAAAAGGTATGACAGGGTCTCGTTAGCCTTTATCAGAACCACTTGAAATGAATGTAGTTTTAAAGAGTGTCAACCTTCATATGCATTACAGTTATTTCTTCCAACTTTACAAGACTTGCAAAACATCTTCATATGGTTCCTTTATATATGGTTTTGAAAAAATAGTTGAATCAAAGCCTGAATTTTGTCTTTTGAAAAGATATAAAATTTCCGCTAACAGCAAGTCTTGAAAGTTGTTCGCCGATTGGCTACCATGATTGGTTACGGAACTTATATCACCAGTCAATGAATTAGCACACTAGCAGATGTTAAATTTGGCAGCATCGACAGTCATTCTCCAATGAGAGGCCACTATATGGGCCACCCTGAGGCTAGCCAGGGAGATTTGGAGAATCAACCAGTCTTGTGAGGTATTGACAAAAGCCAGGGGGAATGTACAACCTCTGTGAGTCAAACCAAAAGTTAGGACGAACGAGATGCTATGTAAGTCTAATGCAAAAGTCAAGGGGAAGGTACAACCTTTGTGAGCATTGTCAGAGCGTGGGAGCGAAGCGGGAGCGGGAGTGGGAAGCGAGAGCGTGGGAGCGCATTTTTCAAAAAATGGTCGGGAGCGAAGCATCTCCGGAGCGTTTATATATATATATATAGATATTCAAAAGAAAACATGTAGAATGCCAAACTAGATGCAAAATTTATGAAACATGTATGTTTGTGATACTTCCAATATATGAAATGCCATCTAAATTCCATATTATCCATCATTCCATGAATCTTAC
>ML784147.1:187205-197541 GCA_009831015.1 Picea engelmannii | reverse complement strand
GGAACACATAGACTACTAAGTCACTCCCTGCTGGCCTACTCTTGGGAATGGGACATCACAGCATATCAGTCAAGAACATAGCAGCTTATCAGTCAAGAACAAGACAAAATATCAATCAAGAAAAGGCAGCGTATATCCCTGGTAAGAAAGGCTGCATATCAGTCCAGAAAAGGGCATCAAAGCAGCACCCAGGCAGCGCTTAGTCTCTTCTACAGTGCTGGTCAATAACCAGAAATTATATCAGCAAAGCCTCTCATCTTCTACGAGGTCTTTTCAGTCCAGTCTAAGTCGTCTTGGCAAGCTCTTTAAGAGCAGAGTATTCATGGTGGATATTTGTAAGTGATCTTACATTATTAATGCAACAAAGGAATATCGTTTACTGGGGGTTTTCTCCCTGTACAGGGTTTCCCCAGGGTATATGTGTTGTTGCTGTGCATGCTTAAGTATCTACATGATTATTGTTATTCAGTTTTGATTCTATATGGTCGAAATGTATTAAGTTGGAATCAAAGTGTTGAAGAATTTAAAGAAATAATCCGCATAAGAAATCAAGCTCAAAATTTAACAGCAGAAAGATTGCATCACACATAAAATGACAGAATGGGCATGCAACAGTACAATTTTTGCATAGGATATGTAATTGCATTAATTAGTTCCAGCATCCAGTCCAGAAAGAGCCTTCACCTGTCACAGTGTCACTGCATAGGAGGCTGTATTTAGCTTCTGATGCTGATAGGTGGAACAGTAGCCTTTAATTCATGCTACTTATAAAATCCTTTATCCAGAATTTACCACAAGATACAGCTTTCTCCTATACATCACGACTGTTCATTACACCCTATTACAGCATTTCATTCTTAGATAGTAATTATTTACTTGACAGCTTACAAAGTTGGTTCCACTGTCTTTTGACGCACTATGTGTGGCCACAGTCAAAAACTTACAATTTCCAGTGCAAATTTTACCATACTACAGACATATCTGCTGCATTAACATCTGCTCTCATTCACTACACCTCCACTATACCTTGTCTATGAAATTCTCCACAACTTCCTCTCATTCCACTTAAGTTTGACATCAGTCGGTCACTTCTTACCAGTCATCCGATTATTCACTACACCCCTTCATGCCCTTTCATTCTTAGTTACTAATTGTTTACTTGAAAGCTTACAAAGTCGGTTCCACTGTCCTTTGACCCACTTTGTGTGGCCACAGTCAAATCCTTACAATGCTCAATACAAGTTTTACCATACTACACACATATCTGATGCATTAACATCTGCTCTCATTCAGTACACCTCTACTCCACCTTGTCTACAAAGTTCAAACTGCTCCATAAGTTCCTCCCATTCCACTTAAGTTTGATGTCAGTCTGTCACTTCTTACCAGTCATCTTCTTTGCCTGCCAATGCAACCTCCGAAAATTCTGGTTACAGCCACAGAAATCATCCAATACAGCCATACTGGCTACAGCAGGGTGCTCATGTTTCAACACTGGAAACAGCTACAGCCAGCTGAGGTTAATATCAAGACAGAAGAGTATTTACAGGTAACAGTTATTCTTTACATCTTCACATCCTCATCTTTGCTTCACTATGTTCAAATTCTTGAGGTATTAGACCCTTGCAAATCACCATATGCAAGACTCAAGCCTATCACTTGGAATATTCCTCAACTTCTTTGCTCCTGAGCACGTTCATTTGTTTGCAGTATAGGTATAAGTGCACTCTCCATCAAATTTTAGTTTTCCGTAATACAGAAGTTGTTCAGTCTAATTATCAATTGAAAATAGGTAATTTAAGACAGTCAAATGCATTCATGTCCTCATAACCATGGAATATGATATCAATGTGATGAGGATGGTCTGTATTTGGATTGCTGATGTTGTTAATGCAGCTTTTGAGGATGGAAAAGCTCTTCTGAATTATTATTTTTTTTAATTATAATTTGGTTCAATCAAGAAATTCAGCAAATCAGCATGCTCATGAAATGGTGGCTGCACCTGGACCACCAGCTCAGCTCAGCTACCTACAACTTTTGTCACCTTCCCCTGATGAGTTTGGCTCAGGTATCCATCTATCAATATCCAGAAGGCTCCTCCAGCATCCTTTCAGCATTCTATGAGCTTGGCAATACTTCAAAAGCCTTGCAAGATTTTCAAGCCTCTAAACAGACATAATAAATGTTGTACTTACTACAATGTGAATCATTAGGCTGCTGTCTTTGTCTTAGAATACAAACTATACAGAATTGCCATTGTTGTAAATATCTGGAGGATAAAAGTATGATTTGCCATTGCCTTCTAATAACAATCAAACTGAAATGTGATGTATATTGAGCTCATGGATTATGCTAACTAAAAAGATGATAAAGCCTAGCTGCGGGGAAGCTACCCCACCCCCCACCCCCAATGTTGGTGCTCCTAAGTGGAGTATACTCCCAAAACGATTTCATATGCTCCCAAAAATATTCTTGTTGCTACTAGACCAAAGGATAAGAAATTAGAAATTGCTCGTGGCTAGAGGGGCTTAAGAAAGCTTAGTAGATAGTATAGTTATTTGTTTCTTTCAGTTTAGAATTGAGATTTGATAACTTAGAATTACATCTTAATTAAGGCTTATTTCGTAAACATTACATAACAGTTGAAGTTTGAATTGTTGATTGCATATTACAACTCTTTGGTCATGATGCCCTGTTTCATTTCGTGGTTGATGTTATCTGTTGCAATTTGTTGATGACAAATGTTATCTCTATTTAACGAGAATAAAGGGTCATTTGCTGATGAACGATTGTTGAGAGATGTTCATGTAATCTATTTTCATTTCACATTAATATATTGCCTCGAGTGGCCGTGTTGGCTGGGGCCATGTACTGTTTCCCTCTTTGAGGATTTTAACCACATAAGCACTGGCGTACTGATCTTTGATCTGTGTGTGTGAACAGTTGCCTTGAGATGTTTGACCTGTGTGGATATCCAATATACCCTGTTTTTCAAACAATGTCTCAACATTGTTTGTATGATGAAATTTTGGGGACTTTCTATTTTAGCAGGTTCTATTTATGGATGTGACTATAACAGACAACAGGTGCTTTGTGCATGAAGATTCTAGATCGAGATAGCCTTCCACATCAACGTAATGCAGTTAGATGAAGAATGGATTAGTGTGGTTGCTTTCTGCTTGGATTAAGGTTTATTTGCAGCATTAGGAGGGTGCTCATGTCTCATCCTTATCCATTGTTTATTCACTTTTTTTTCCAGCGGGGAGAGGGTGCCTTGCTTGAGGTTGTTTTGGGCAGTCTTTCAATGACAAATCCATGCACAGATTTATTTTGAGGCGTATCCAGTGATATATCTATACAAAGGTAGGGCACTCCATATGAGGCCAAGCTAGGCACTCTGCATGCAACAGTTTGTGCATGCTTGGGTGAGGATTAGACTACCCAAGCGAGGCACCTCCTTTGGGTTATTTCAGGATGATTTATGTGTATGTTTATCTCTTATGTAAGCCTTGTAAGGAATGATATATTTTAAGCATAGTTTTATGTAGGAAGCAAGTCACAAATAAGTCAAACTTAAAGTACAAGAAGAGAAGAAGGCAAAGGAACTGTTCATTGATGTCTTGAATCTTCCATCCTACTACTTTTCTTCTCCCATTCTTATTCTTCTACTTTAGTGTTAGGTCCTTTGAATTACATTCAAGCTCTCACATTGGTTGTATCTTATATGTTACTTCTATAGATTGTATCTTCAAGTCGTGAAAGGAGATGGGAATTCTAAATCTTGATCTCCAGACCACCTTGGATTCTTGAAAGATTGTGATGTCAATCAGAAGTTCTTCAAACTTATGCACTTGTTGCACAGCTGATTAATGAAGAAAGGATCATCCTCTTTTGGCAACTAATTTGAGCATCTTGGTCATGAGAATTCTATCTTTTGGTAGCTGTATCTTGTCTGTTACTTCCATAGATTGCATCTTCAAGTCGTGTGAGGAGATAGGAATTCTAAATCTTGATATACGGACCACCTTGGGTTCTTGAAAGATTGTGATGTAAATCAGAAGTTCTTCAAACTTATGCACTTGTTGCACAGCTGATTAATGAAGAAAGGATCATCCTCTTTTGGCAACAAGTTTGAGCATCTTGGATGTAAGAATTCTATCTTTTGGTAGCTCTCTTTGCTTAAAGATCACGATTTGAATGTTTTTACAAGTAAGATTCGCTCGTCACCTTCCTAGTATTATTCTCTCTTCCACACCCCATGCCCATCAGATTATGGCACCAATCAAAAGATCTATTTAAGAGAATAATGTGTTTACTATTTTGAACTGATTATTTGTAGTTTTACAGCATAGACATTGCAGATCTGCAAGGGTTTTTGCAGATTCAAGAGGAAATTATCACAGATTTGTAAAGTTTAAGTGCTGATTCGAAGTATCTTCTCGCAGATCTGAAATTTATGCTTTCTGGTTTGTGGTTTAAACGCGCAGAAATATAAGTTTTATTGCAGATTGCAGCAAGTTTCTATTGCATATTTGAAGTGTCTTATTGTTGTTTTTGATGGATTTTTGCTTCAAGTCATTAGAGCTTCCCCCTTGGAACCAGCATGCACTAGTTCCGAAGAAAGAGGAGCGGTATTGGTGACAGCAACAGCATTCCTTGCTGTCCACTTGAGGCCCTTCAAAAGAATGGATTACTTCAGGTGCTGACAGGATCCACGCATATTTCGCTGTTATGGCAACCTCTGATCATAGTCTACTTCTTCCAGATGTATAATAATATAGTCTACTGCTTAAATAAAGAAACTGTATAAGATTATTAGAACTAATCTGAAAAAACAAACCTTCCACTCACTTCAATCAATAAAATCAATACGAAAATGAGACAAACATGGTGCCTTTTGTGCCAAAAGTAAATACATAATATAAATATATCAATCTCTTTCAAGCTTTGCCTAGATTCTATTCAGAGCTAGTAACACAAGCACAATGATGTAGCTATGCTCATCGCTTGGATATGACCTAACAAGCCAAAATATTCAGCATGATGATAACACCCTCAATGATCAGAAGCAAACCTCAATCATCATGGAATTATCATTCAAAAGACAAAAAAATTATGGTCAAACTAAAAACAAGATCGGCTTATTTATATAAATATCTGCAAAGATTTCATCACCATAAGCAAACATTTTATAAACATGGACAATAAACCAATCAACAAGAACGTTACTCCGTATTTAAATTTTATAGTGCAATATATGATTGCCAGACCACATGAAACTGAATTCAAAACTTCATTCTACATATACAGTCAAATTACTTAACCCTTTGTCGCTTGCTGAAAATATTTTATTACAAGGAACTTTCACATATTAGCTCAATCTTTACGTCACTTTATAATATATATTCCTTTGGATCATGGAACAGCATTCTTTCTCATCGAGCCTAAAACATCATGACATCATTGTCAAATTGAATTCTACATTTCTTGAACAAATATGATAGCCACTACAGCAATACAAATGCTTAAAACATAAAGGGAGTTTGTAAAGAAAACACAAGATTCAAGATCTTAAGTCATTGCTAGAATTAAGACACCACATACATTTCACAATGTAAAAACAATCAATATCAGAATGTATCCACCTCAAATACAAATAAAACATCACCTTTGCAAAAGAATACCAGTAAACAATTCAGGCAGGATTGCTTAAGTGTCTAAAAATGAATTAATTTATGTACTAAACCAATATGATTATAACAACCAGAGGAAAAAATCATGAATCCCAGCAATAAATGACTATTAGCTCTTACCAGTTTTAGGTATTTTCCATTGTATTAAATACTATGGAAACAGATTAATTAATTTAATAATTTCCACTGTGCGATGGTACGACGTGGGATCTTCCAAACAAATTTAAAACAGATTGGAAATATCATTTATGAACCAATAGATAACTTGTGTTTTTTAACAATTACCTCAAGCAGTGGCATGTCAATGGCCACAAAATATTCCAGCCAGTATTGCAGTAAAGATATATTTACAAAAAGTGTATTATGTATCGTCCCCTTTGTTCAGATCACCTTCTTTCTCAGATAGTACTCTCTTTGTTAGGATACAATCTCCATTTTCATTCTAAGCCATTACTACTTTTGTATCAGTAAGATATGTATCAGGTTCAGTCACAAATTATAAAATTTTCTGGGTAGATTACATGATGCTCACAATTTTAGGAGTGTGGGAATAAAGTATAAATAGAGTTGATGGACGAAAGATGGGTTTTGGAATAAGTGAGAAAGGAATCCTTTCAGGGAATTGATCGCGATGATGGGAAGATGGTTTATAAACATACATTGCCCTTTTCTTGACATAACATCTGTAAAGGGTGTGACAGAAAAGTTTTCCCTCACTCTCCCATGTCAACATGGTTACAAGCAGTGAAACATTCAACAAACCGTTACACTTCATTTTCAGCCTTTGCTATTTAACAACAGAATAACTCCTAGCGACTATTTTATCTTAAGACCATGGACATATTCCAATAATAAATCAAGGAGTTTGTTGATATTGTTTAACAAGTTTTGGAATCCAATTTAATACAAAATTTAAATAGCAAACTCCAACTATTTTTGTAATTGGAGGCCAGACTTTTCAGAAGATGTAGAAGAAATTCATTACAATTGCTGCTTGTAACTTAATCACAATATATGGACATATTCCAATAATAAATCAAGGAGTTTGTTGATATTGTTTAACAAGTTTTGAAATACAATTTAATACAAAATTTAAATAGCAACTCCAACTAGTTTTATAATTGGAGGCCAGACTTTTCAGAAGATGTAGAAGAAATTCATTACAATTGCTGCTTGTAACTTAATCACAATATATGCGTTTAAGCATATCACCAGAATACATTGTTCAGACTAAAAACCAGGAAGGAAAATCTGGTTGCAGATATCTTCTCGTGAAAATGTCAAGTTGTTTGAGCGTTCATGTATGAGTATACCAAGCCCTATTCTTGAAAAATTGAATCAGATATTCACACTTTCTGTCTCATGAGGCATACAAAGAACCCATAAACTCAACCTGAGTGACTACAAGATAAATGAAACCACATTTACCACAGGGTTCTCTTGCTGTGCAAGGGGCAAGACTAATGGAAAAATAAAACATAAAACATAAAGCAGCTTCATACTACATAAACAACTCCAAACCTAACCAATTCAGCAAACAGTCTAATCTATAATTACTATTATCACTTACTTTATCAAGCTTCTCGAAGGTGTCTGCACGGCGTGGAATCCACCCTTTGATTGCTTCTCCAGCAACAGCTGAAAGCCAGGCAGGCCATCCCGCAGCAACTTGCTCTCCATGTACATGTTTGGGAGGATTGCTCAGCCTGGGATTGGGCTTCTCCCTCCGCCTATCCCGTACTGGCTCTGTCCCATCTGCGGCAAGATCAGCATTGCGCTTACTCCTCGCCTTGGTTACCTCTTTTCCCTCTCCAATCCCATTGGAGGCCTGAACACTCTCGAGCTTCTGGACAGAAGCATTTGACCTTCTTCCAGATGTAATCTGAACAGGCCTGTCTTTAGGGCTTACAGAATCCTCCGCGGGGGCTGGAGCCGGCTGCTTGGCAAATATACACCCCATCCCACATCTACAGCAACTCACAAGACCTGTTCACAGCTATCCATAGCTCAATTCGCACAACATAGTAAAGAATACAGAATCTAATTCACTGCTTCAAACCCTAATCCACAAAAGCTCAAACTCTAGAGCTCGATTCCCTTGTCTTTACACAACGACACGCCA
This sequence comes from Picea engelmannii, assembly GCA_009831015.1. Taxonomy (NCBI): domain Eukaryota; kingdom Viridiplantae; phylum Streptophyta; class Pinopsida; order Pinales; family Pinaceae; genus Picea; species Picea engelmannii. Next base: position 189,726 of record ML784147.1, on the reverse strand, counting down.
CATAATTTTTCGCCGCTACCCCCGGCTCAGTTTGCAGAAATTCATAAAGAAATGGAATCTGATCCAGCTTCAAACCCTAATCCACCAAGCCTCAAATTCTAGAGCTCGATAAACCGTTATTTGCACAACGGCAGCTCACGAGACCTGTTCACCGCTGTCCACAGCTCAATTCGCAGAACATCATAAATAATAGCCAATCCGATCCACTGCCGTGAACCCTAATCCACAATACCTCAAACTCTAAAGCTCGAATCACTGCTCGGTTTCACTACAGAACCACGCCAGACTTATCCAGAGCTCAATTTGCAGAAAAATATATTAAAAAAAAACACAATTCGATCCACTGCCGTAAATGTCAAGCCACAAAACCTCAAATTTCAAAGCCCGGTTTGCTGTTCTTTGCATTTAAACCCGACCTATCATTCTAGACTTTTGTATTGGGAAAATCATTGCCACTTCTTCCGCACTGACACGAGCTGCAAATGTTGTAAGGCCCGACAGTTTCCCTATAAATCTCGATTTCTTTGCATTGGAAGCACACAATTTGGTCCCGACAACTTTCATTCTATTACAGAGACTGCGGATAATCAGAAAAAAAAGAAAAACAACTTACCCGGGTTCGTAATGCGAGATTCGAACCTGCGACCTCGGCTCTCAACTCGGGCAGCTGAGCTTGCGATTTTCCCGGGCCAGCGCCCAATTCTTTTTGATCCCGTAGTCGGCCGCTCTGGAGTCGTTGAAAAATTGGAGTGAGTGGGCATAGGGAGGAGGAATAATAATTATTATTATTACATGGGAAATTAAATAATGTTTATTATAATAGAGTGGATCCCAATTCGAGAAAGAGGGGTGCTCCATGATGTTTCCACGTGGATAACTTTCATTGGCTTAAAATTTGTTTGTATCAAAAAGTCTCGAGCTAAAAGGAAGGGGAAATGGACTTTTTAAGCCAAACAAAAAAAAGTTAAGCAACTGTGATCTCGTGGTCAAACCTATGAGCTGGTCTCTCGTTCCGGTCATCTTCATGTTAATATGAAAAGGAGACATTCACGGTGGAAGACCAGAACTTTAATGACATATTTATGTTGTCTTTTTCATAAAAAATTTAGTGATCGTTTAGATAGGGACAATTAATTTTTTCACACAGTAGGTGAATATGAGAAATGTGTTTATTAGGAATTTTTAAATATTAAATAAAGATGATTTGATAAAAGATTTTTTCCAACAATCTTTATTTAACCATCTTCATTTAATGTCAATTACATACACTAATTATGTAAATGATGAATTATAATTAATTAATCAATAGTTTTATTTGGTAAAGTATAATAAATTAACCATCTTCATTTAATGTCAATTACATGCACTATTTAACGATCTTCATTTAATGTCAATTACATAAACTAATTACGTAAAGTATGATGAATTATAATTAATTAATCAATAGTTTTATTTGGTAAAGTATGATAAATTAACCATCTTCATTTATTGTCAATTACATACACTAATTACATAAAGTATGATGAATTATAATTAATTAATCAATAGTTTTATTTGGTAAAGTATGATGAATTAATTAATTCATCGATCAATAGTTTTATTTTTAATAGAAATAATCATTTTCTCTAATCTTCACTGTTTTAATTTTCAAATTTAAATTTAAATAACTATTTTAGTGTGTAATAGTATATATTATAATTCAATTTTTATAAAAGAAAAGCGATAAGCAATTTATTATCTTCATAAAATTTACAAGTTAGATATGGATTTATTTAATTTTATTTACAAGTTAGATATGGATTTATTTAATTTTATGGTAAACTTCTCTTTCATTGTCTATCATATAAAAGTCATAATTTTTATCATTTTAAAATTCTCATTGAATTTTTGACTTTTTGATAATATATCAAATTTAGCAAAATTTAAAAGATATTGTCTTATAGTATGGAGATATCGATCATGGTAAATCTCTTACATCGCTAAAATTTATGTTGAATTCTTATTAATTTTGTCAATAAAATGAAGTTATATTTATTACAAAATTGACTTTACTTTATTAGAAAATTTGGTTCATATCCTTTTTGAAAACTAATTTAAAAACATTTCACCCATCATCTCTATTAGAGAAAAAACACACTACCTGAAATGACCTATTAACGGTCCTTAAAGGGCATACTTCCACTTGTGTCAAATACCTTTGGGTCATGGCTCGTTAACATGTTTCCTTATATTAAATAAGAGAAGTTCTTAACCAATAAAAAACAATATTAAATCTTACTGAGGAATTAGTTTCAATTTTGTATAAAAAGAAAAATACAATTTTGTATAAAAGTGAAAATAGATAGCCATTTATTTTAAAATTTTATAATATTATAATTATTTTTATTTTTTAATTTATAATATTTATATATATGAAAAAAATTGTTTTAAATTTAAAATATTTAAATATAAAATATTTAATTTATACAACTATTTATTATAATCATTATTCATCATTGTTATCATCATTTAAGCAAGACAT
>ML784147.1:143631-162442 GCA_009831015.1 Picea engelmannii | reverse complement strand
CGGGGAGGTGGGGATAATCAGACATCCTGGAGGACATACCATTATCAAATGTGCATGGGGTCTTTCCATAATGACCAATAATGAGGTGGAGGCATACACCATTTTTGAAGGCATTAGAATGACTCTTTCAAATGGAATCCGGCGGATAACTAAATGTGGAGACTCTATGATTCTGATCAAGGCTATCGTCACTCAAAACATCATTGGGGGAAACACTTACACAAGCGTTATCTCATGGATTCTCGCTCTCCTAAGAAAGTTTGAAAGCTTTTTATACTATCACATCAAGCGAGAACACAATATGGTTGCAGACGAACAACCAAAGGAAGGAGCTAGCCTAAGGAAAGGACAAATCAAGGTTAATGGGGGTTCAAAATCCCTGTTGGATTAATGAGAGGAGGGGGGGGGGTGAATTAGTAATGAGAAATTTATAACACTTTTAACCAGAGTTTATATTCCTGTAACTTATTCAACCATGTTCATCAGTTCATCATCGATATATTATTGTATCGTAAACATTAACATACATCAATGCATAATAAACAATAATAAACACATCCACACAATACACAGTACACCAATATTTACGTGGAAACCCAATGCGGGAGAAAACCACATAATGCTTTTCTTATATGCCAAAGAATTACTTTCAAGGAAGCATAACTTCCAATTCTCCAGATCCAACTGGAAGGAGGCTCAAACCCCCTAGTTTCTCAAGCTCCAACCTGAAGGAAGCTCCAACTCCCTAATTCTTTGGCTCGAACTAGAAGGAGGCTACAACCCCCTGGGTTCTCTGGCTACAACCAAAAGGTGGCTACAACCACCTAGTTCTCAGGCTCCAACTTGAAGGAAGCTCCAACTCCCCGATTCTCCGACACCAACCGGAAGGAGGCTACAACCCCCTTTCCTTGCCTCGTCCAACCACCCTAAAATAGAAATGCCAAATGTGGACAACTTGTCACTGTCACTTAATCAACCAGTGCCACTATCAACCTGTCATTGTCAACTTGTACCAACAACCTATAACAACCTATACCAACAACCTGTAACAACCTGTACTAACAATTCACCAAGATGTGCATCAACCAAGAATACTTACAAACATCAACAATATGTACCACAATCAATATGTGCTTCTAAAAGTATACCAAGTCATATATGCCACATCACCCATAAACCATGTGCCAACAATACTACTAGTAAGTGCCTCTAACAATGTACCAAATACATACCAATCATGCATCAACTATACATAAAACTATGACTCATCAAGATGTACCAACATCACCATACCATACACCTCATGTATGTGCCAACTCATCAACTATATGTCCCAATATGTACCCAACATGTACCTCAACCATATACGAAAGACATAAACCGATATAACCAACAAAAGTTCTCTAACAATTCAACACTCTATCCATAAACCCTTACATCAAACCATGTGCCAAAACCTCATTGTTATGTAGCCTCAAGCATGTACCATGTCATGACCAATTGTAACCATCAAAAACTTGCATATAGACATACCTTTAATCCTGTAGCAACCTCGTTGCATCATCATCAAGACCTATACCATACCATGCAACAATTGGAACAATTCCAATTTGCAAATATTATGTGGCTACCAAACTTCCAACTTTTTGTAGCTGCTAAATCACCCACGGCTATCGAAACTACTCTTTCTATAGCTACTGAAACCCGCGGTTACATAAACACCCGCGGATACAAAATTGTCGTTTCCTACAACTACCGAAACCTACGGCTACATAATTGTCATTTTTTTGTAGCTACCGAACCCTGTGGCTATAGAAACACCCGCGGCTATAGAATTGTCCCTTTCTGCAGCTATTGAAATCCACAGCTACAAAAATGCCAACAACTAAAGAATTGTCATTTTTTGTAACTACCAAAACCTATAGCTACAAAATTGTTGTTTTCTGCAGCGACTGAAACCTGCGACTACAGAAACAATCGCGGCTACAAAATTGTCATTTCTTGTAGCTACTAAAACCTGCGGCTACATAAACACCCATGGCTACAAAATTGTCGCTTTCTGCAACTATCAAAACCTGTGCTTCTTAAGACCTTCACTGCCTCAGACCTACCACTTCATATTTGTCAATAATACCTGTCAATGACCATTCACAAAATAGATATTCAATATGTTCAATAGGTGCAAATGGGAGTCCCTTGCTCTCTTATTTATACTCTCCAAGTGGCTTCCTTTAGGGGTTATCTTCTAACTGTTTTGCTCAAATTCTCTCTTTTAGGGCTAACACACTTTCAACTACTTTACCCACTTGCAACCACTTTATCTATAAATAGTAAACTCACCACTTCTTGTTGCAAATAATTTATTTTTAATTATTTTATTATTACAACAACTTTACTCATGATTAACTCCTAGTTACAACCAGTTTGACTAGTAAACTTCTTCTAGGAGCTTCTCGAATAATTGACTTCTTTGACCTTCTAGGGGCTTCTAGATAACTCACGAGGGTTCTCCAGCTTCACTAAGTCATATCTCCTCAACCATGAATAACTACATGATGTACCACATATCACCGGAAATGGCACGACATGTATTATCCATCCATGATAGTATTACCTGCAAAATCATTGATCTTCATGTATTAATTCCTCAAACAAACTTGGGTTCCTTAACCACACCTCTGGGGTTACCAGAATGTGCTATTGGACATACTTAAGGGTTGACATCAATCTACAATATCACTCTCCAAGGGTTGACATCAATGACAACCAACTATCCAAACCAATTGTCCATCAATCTAAACCAACTATCCAATAATCCCTCCCCATCCCTTAATCTCTACAAAATTGATTGTATTGTCTTTCGGGGGTCGACGCCTATGGGTTCTTAATGACCCAAGCTCAAATGATCAGTTGGCGACAGAGCCTTCAACAGAGAACCAAGAAGAGACATAGATTTAGCACCAATGGAGATTGAAGGCCATGAACCCAACCATGGTGAATTCCAGGAAGCACCTGATAATGAATATTATGTTTAATCATGTATTTTCATTGCATTTTTTGCTAGGATAGTTTATCAAAGTATATAATAGTAGATCTGTTTGCATGTATGAGGATATATATATATTTTTGTTATCAACTCTATATCAATGGATTGAATCAATTTTGAGTTGATTTTTGTAACTATTTTCACTGTTGTTTTGCTACGATGCAACCCCTGTTATATATAAAATCCTTTTAGTTTCTTTAAAAAAAAACAATCTTGTTTTCAATGTTAGATATTTTTTTGTTGTTATGGCTCAAACAAACTTATAGGATGTTGAGAACCACCATCGAGAAAGATAAATTTGTCTAGAAAAGGGGATGCTAATGCAAATTTATATCCAAGGGGGTGAATGATATGCCAGGAGTTGCAATTATAATGTACAATACGTATCTCCATGACAGGTTTGGTGATCCAAAGTCTTTGAGCTCCCCGTGTCTTTCAAAGGAGATTCAATCAATGATAAAGACACCATGTACTTGGTGTTTTAATTGATACAATATTCAAATGGCATATCCTTGATGAGATACTTGGTTAAGTGATGACCACAAGAGACTTTAATTTATGTAGAAAAGTTATCTTCATTGTAATCAACTTTCAAATGAAGGACTAATATCAATTAGATGTCAAGGATTCCTTGAGCATTGACAAGTGGTATCAACAGGAGAATAATTAAATTATTTATGACCAAAGGCCACAAGGGGAGGATGTACCATTCATCACCAGTGTCGAAATAGAATGGATGCTTGCTATGATGTTCAAATGTTCTTATAACATTGTGTTGGATTTGGATTCTACATTCAACATGAAAAAATATGGGGTGAATTTCATTGATTTTTATATGTTTATATTGGGTTCAACATTACGTTCATTATTAGTGGCTTAAAGTTAAGAATTTATTTATTATTTTGGTTTGTATAGTATTGGTTGTACATTGTTATTACCTTTAATTGTCGATATAGTGGTGTTCTTATTATATGGGCAGTGTGCTCACATAATAGAGCATCAAATATAACCCAATGGCTTAGACCACTCCTAGATGCACGTGAGAAATGATTCCTATATTGGAAACTAAATGTTGTCATGATAGATGATGCATTAGCAAAAATTGAGGCATTGAGGTGAGACCAATCCTATGAACATTATAAACTCATGAATTATAATGAACATTTTTCTTATGTCATTAAAACATTTATTGTTGAATGTGTTTGGTTGTTGAATTTTAATCATTGTTAATCAACGAAAGAATGTTATTGTTTTTTGTTATGGGCAAATTTTTAGTTGTCGTGTCCTTCTTTGCATATGGAATGTTCATCATGCTTGGTTGAATAATGCCCTTTGATCAACATCTTCTTTAAAGAGAGCTAGACTTTTATCTTACAATGTACGGGAGATAATGCATCATTTACATAATCAATATGCAATTATTAAGGCACTGAGAACATTCTTTGGAACTTTGTTGATGAAGTTGAGTTTTTGGACTACTTTATAAAATATTAGTTAGAGGGGAATAGTTTTTGGACTACTTTATAAAATATTAGTTAGAGGGGCATAATATAAGTAAGTTATTTAATATTTGTCTTTGATTATCTACCCCAACACATATAGATGTTTTTTAATTTAGTTATGCTTACTTGTCACATTCACTTAACATATCGATAATTAATTATGTTTTTGTCATCAAACACGTGGAAAAATGATATCATGATATTCATCATGTTAATGAAGAGTCCAATTGCGCAATTGAATCATGCCATTTATTTATAAAGACCATGTTCAAGTGACTGAAGACATAAATGTTAGAGGAGAATGGATTGGATGATTAGCTCCCTGTTGAAGAGAGTGGAACTATTTTTACCATGTCGAAACAACTAGAAGGAGTTTGGATTTCTAACAAATTGAAAGAAGGGGAGGTATCTCAAAACAACATATATTCTTTCTTTCCTACTGTCATTGATGATGATCTATCCATTCAAGTAATGTAATTTCCCTATATTGTTGCTCTGCTACTGCCATTATTGATGATCCATCCATCCAAGTTCAGTCATTTTCGCTATTAATATTTAATAGCTAGTTATTATAGATTTTTCTTTCTTTTGATTTCATGTGTTGTGTGGCCCTATTAATATCATGTCAAATAATGGCTCTATGATGCCATGTTCCATGAATAACATTGATTGTTCCATCTTCTTTCTCAATAATGTTGATATTGATATTCTTTTCTTTCTTGGAAATAGGGCATTGATATGTTTCCACCTTTGATGGTTTTCCTTTTCCATGCACACCCATATCATTAGTCTTGTTTTTTTAGACAATGGTTGCTATATCCTCTTTTCTTGGTCTTCAATATTTCTTTCTTTTGAGATAATTCCATCATATTTTACATTGACATTCTCAAGTTTGAACTCAACTTCTCAAAGTATCTTCTGAAGAGCTTCTTCTATTTTCTCTTATATCTCCTTTTGACACCGAATGGTGATAGCTTCCATCAATCTATTTCTTCCTTCTTCAATTCGTGCTTGAGTTTCTTCTTTGATATCATCAACATATAGGGATTCTTCCACAATTTTACTCATTTATTCACCAATGTTCTTTGATTATGCCTCTTGTAATTTTATTTCACATTCTTAACATCCCCAAGAAGTTCTTAATTATGCTTACACTACCTTTTGATTTCTTCATCTTCCCTTGAGTCTTATTTTCTTGTTTTAGTTTTTGAACCTCCTTCATCAATAATCTATCAAGGGATATAATTTCCTTTAAAATCCTTAAACGTTCCATAGGATCAATTTCATCTTCATCTCCTCTAAATTGAGGTATCTCCATCAGTTCTTACTTGGTGTCTAACCACAACCCTCAACTTCCATCCCCATATTTTTGACAATACATATCCTAATTAGTTTTTATCCTTTTCCTAGTATGTTATACTCTCTTTCCACCTTCCAAGGGATTTTGAATCACCTAAATCATACCTTTCAATCAAAGGTTATGCTAATTTTAAATCAACATACCTTTTAAACCCTAATTTGGGGATTGTCTTATAGGCCAACCTTGCACCTAATTTAGCTCCAATTCTTTTGCACCTCTAAGTCTAAAATTTTGGCCCGTAATATCCTAGTAGGTATTCTCTATAATGCCATAGGTCTCATTAAATTCTAATGTTCCAAGAACAAGTTGTGATAACTTTCCCAAAACTTACTAAATTTGGAACCTTTGAAGAGAGTGCACTTGTATGGTATGGCACACATCCAATTTTGTAGAGACGAGTATGAAATTTGAACTAAAAATAATATGATCTATCTACTTTCCAATGCCATTGGTGGCACTCGATTTGGAGCTCACAATATCCAAATTAACTATAAAATGTGTTTTTAATATAGTTCAAGTAACATGTCAACATCAAGTAAGACCGAATAAATTCCTTGAACTAGGTGTCATGGATAAAAGTGGTAGATACCGTCACCCATAGAGAAGATCCCACACATCATGTTGAGATTATAAGCATATGTCTGAGAGGTCTCATCGTTGCTAGGTTGGGTGATATGGAGGTTCAAGAAAGTAGTGGACACAAGGGGACAATATTGTGGTCGTCATTGTAAGAGGTCTCCCACGATTACAACCATTTACTATGACAAAAGGTGGGATCTTATGTACCAAATAATTAAAATAACATAATAAACCAAAGTAGTCACATTGTACGAAATATGTGAACATGGAGTACAAATTCCAAAGAGATAATAGAGACGAGTGACACAATAACTCCTTATAGAATATGAGAACATCCTCCAAACAACCCCAATACATTCATATATCAAAATGATATGTTCCTCCCCAATAATGACTACATTGACCTTTATATATACCTCCTTATACATTATGAGAACATCCTCCAAACAACCCCAAATAAATTCATATATCCAAATCATATGTTCCTCCCCAATAACGAATATATTGACCTCTATATACACTTATTCTATCTCATTGGACATGTGGGCTCTTTATCAAACTAACCAATATTACATATACATTTACCCCATTACATATCAATTTAACCCCATATATGTTCCCCTTGGGTTCATATCATAGTACCCTCATTCAAAAAGCTCTGCAGTTAAGGGTTTTACATATGACAAAACCAAGTAATATGATTTCCTTATATTCATGCTCTCCTACTGCCATTGGTGATCTTCCATCCATTCAAGTTCAATTCTTTTCAATCTTAATGCTTAATAGTTGGTTGTTACATAGTTTTCTTTCTTTTTATTCCATGTGTTGTTGTTGTAGCTTCTCCAATTTGTTGTAGTTGTTGGTCTTTGGTAATATCATGTCAAATAATGGTTTTGTGATGCCCTATTCCACAAATATCATTAATTATTTCATCTTAGTCCTTGGTAATGTTGATATTCATCTTCTTGTCTTTCTTACAAACTTTCTTGGTTATAATGAGGGTGTCGATATGGTTCCACCTTGGTGGTTTTCCTTTGCTATGCACATCCATATCACTAGTCTTCGTTTTTTATATACTGGCATGCTCTATCCTCTTTGCTTGGTATTCAATATTTCTATTTCTTGAGATAATTCCGCCATATTAGACTTTGACATTCTCAAGTTTGAACTCAAATTCTTAGAGTATCTTCATATGAGCTTCTCTTCTTTCTCCTTTCAACATCAAATGGTGAAATTTTCCATCAATCTATTTCTTCCTTCTTCAATTTTTGCTTGCATTTCTACTTTAATGTTGTCAATATCTAGGGATTATCCCACAATTTCACTCATTTATTCATCAATTTTCTTTGATTTTGCCTCGTGTAGGTGTCTTTTCACATTCTTAACATCATTAAAAAGTTCTTGATTATGCTTACACAACTTTTTTATTTCTTCATCTTCCCTTTTCAATTATTCCTTGGACTCATCATTTTTTTGTTTTCGTTTTTGAAATTCCTTCATCAATAATCTATCAAGGGATATAATTTCCATTAAAATACTTAAAAATTCCATAAGATCAACTTCATCTTCATATCTTCTAAATCGAGGTATTGTCACTAATGCTTACTTGGGGTCTAACCACACATCAACTTCTAGCCTCATATTTTCACAATATATATCGTATTTAGTTCTTATCCTTTTCCTGGTACATTGTACTCTCTTTCCACCTTCCAAGGGCTTTTGAATCACTGAAATTGGACCTTTCAATCAAAGGTTGTGCTAATTTTAAATCAACATACCTTTTAAACCCTAATTTCAAAATTATCTTGCAAGTTGACCTTGCACCCGATGTAGCTCTAACTTTTATGCACTTGTAAGTTTAAAATTTGTAATAACCTTGTATATCTTCTCTACAATGCCATTGGTCTTGCTAAATTCTAGCATAATAAGAAAACATTATGATAACTTTCCCAAAACTTATTGATTTTGGCACCTTTGAAGGGAGTGCACTTGTATGATATGACACATGTCTAATTTTGTAGATATGAATTTGAACTAAAAATAGTATGCTTTATCTACTTTCTAATGCCACTAATGGCACTTAGTTTGGAGCTTGAAACATTAAGATACAATTGTTTTACCAAAACCACATGTTTAAGCTTAGTTTGAGGATTAGATAAAAAAACCTTGAATTGCATAGCCTAGCACTCCAAAAAATAGCAAACCAGATTCTGAAATTTTTACCCATTGTACTTCATTGTATCCTCTATCCACCTTGAAAATTTCACTCACTGAAAAAGAATTTTAAAAGAAGGTAGAGTGAAAATTCTAAGACAATTCGTTTGAAGGAGTCAAACCAAGGATTGACTACTCCAATACCAAATGTTATGTACCAAATCCTTCAAATAACATAATAATCTAGAATACACAGATTGTACAAAAGATGCGAACGTGGAGTAAAACTCCCAAAAAGATAATAAAGATTACACAATAACTCCTTATAGAATAGGAGAACCTCCTCCAAATAACCCTAATATATTCATGTATGCAAATCATATGTTATACTCAGTGATTATTATAATAACCTCTATATACACATATTATTACTCATTGAACGTGTGGGAATTTATTAGGTTGACCTTTATTATATATAAATGCACCCTGTTACATATTAAATTAACCCCATATATGACCCCCTTGGTGTCATATCATAGGACGAGGTGCTTGGGCTCAAAGTATGAAACACAATGCTTGGGTAGTTTGCTATATTGTTGGAAAATTTTGGAGGCTCATTTCAGTGTAGAGTACTAGTGATTTGTTGGGACCTCCTTTCTAGTAGCTTGGGTGAAATACATTAGAATAGAGCCCCATGCTTCTATTTCTGTTTAGAGGGAGAAGAGGAGTGACAGAATTGCCCGGAGGGAGAGTACATGTAGAATGATGACTTCCTTTATACAAGAAAAATGCTATGGATGTCGTACCTATAGATGTAACCTACTAGTTCAAACACTCTATAGCTATTCAAAAGAAGGTAAAGGAGATGGAAGACAAGGTCAGGTAGAAAAGAGGCATAACCTCTAGAATAGAGGTAAGTGAGGGAATTAGCATCTCATACATGATACTAGCTTCAATACATCAAGGTTGTGGATATTTATTAGCATACAAAGGAACTTGTTTCATGTGTAATAAAGAACAAACCTAGAGGAGGGTGTTAGTAGGATGTAGTCACACAAAGGATTGATCAATGCAACTTCAATTATGATTCCCTAATCAAGACCATTGATGAATTGAACTAGCAACAAAGGAGGATAATGAAGAGGAACGAGGGGATGCTTACCAAGCCAAAGAAGATGATGTTGAGGATCTATAGGTAGCAAACCAGACTGGGAAAACATGAGGCACCTCAAGCACTCTCATTGAGGTGGACTTGAACCAGGAGGAACGATTCTCAATCCTTATGGTCCACCTGTCTCTCCCAATTTTTGTTGACTGCCTAGGTTATAACATCCTTGGGCATAGGTTAAGAATTGGTATTAACAATCTAACTTGTTTATAGTATAACATAGGTCCACTAGATAGGCTTCTAGACAGAGTAACAAGTTTGCTCATAGAGATAAAAAGATTATATATATATACAATGTTAGGTTCTCCTCAAGAGAACCTAACACTTGAAAATATGTATGTTTCTTGTGAACATAAAGAGATACCAAACTAACTTACAAAAATAAAGTAGGAGCAAAAAACCGAGAAAGTAAAAAATAAAATTTGCTCAAAAGTGTGATTCCAAAAAGTTTGAAGTTCAAGAAAATACTCTTTTTTGTTGTTTCTATAATGAGTATATGTATTTTAAATATGTGTAAATGTTTTTGTTTAATTTATTGAGAATTATTAACTCAAAATTCACATTAATAAGGATGGGAAAAGAACTATGCAAAAACCCTAATGCCTAGGGAGGTCAAGGGATCCACTCCCCCCAAGTCCTACAAGGTTACCAATGGGTGTTTCAATTGGTGGTTAATATCATCTACCATCCAAAAAAATAAGGAAGAGGGGGGAAATCCACAAGGTGCTAGCAATGTGCTAACTTCCTAACTTGAAATGGTTTATACATGAGCAAGTGAAGAGAACATATTTCTATAAAAAGAATGGAAGAATAAATATGGAAAATGAACATAATTAAAATAATTTATAAATTATTATATGAGTTCTTTAAAATGTGTTGTTCGCTTACTTGATTTTTCCCTCTCTTTTTTATGTCATAAAAAATAAAATAAAAATTTATAATTTGCATTACTTCGTAATATTTTTTGAAATAACATTTCACAAATATGTGTATCTTGAAATTACACATAAATATGTTTTTATCTCCATAACTGATCAAAATGACAAACTTAAGATAACCATGTGATGTACATCTAAAAATAATGATGTGATTCCCATCTAAAAATAACCAGGATTACAAATATAATGTGATATGTTGAATTTATGACATACCAAATCATATGCACTTGTTAGTCCGCAGGACATGTTCCCTTGAAAAAAAAAAGTGATTCATGCCCTCATCTATTCCTTGATCAACTAAAGCTTTGCTTGAAATCCACCGTTTTGAGAGAAACCATTACCAAAACTACTTTCCTTTCTATCTTGTTGTCATTTTCCTAGAGAGGGATGAATGAACCTAAGTTTGGAAGAAGTTGGGGGTTGACACAACATGGGGTAAATAAAACCAATGTGGTCTAAGAAATAGTTCAAGCAATCTTGAACGAATCTAAATGGAATAGCTAAAATGAGAAAGATGGTTGCATTCTAATATGTGTGTGTGGAGTACATGGTTGGAATTTTAGCGATATTTTTCCAAATTTTCCTGAATACAAAGTTTGCACATACTATGTCAATGTGTTGACTTCTCCCTCCCATGTATTTTGGGTGATCTTACTGGATCTTATAGCTCTATATTTTAGAGGAGCAAGCTAATCTTGGAGCATTACTTCTTTTCAATAGGATATTTCTCTATTAGATGACATACTTTCAGTGGACCCCTCATGCCCTTTTTTATCATTCCTTATTCTTATGCCCATGGCCATACATACCATATTTTTTTTAAATGAAACTGAATTGTGTTTGTATTAAAAAAAAGTTTTTCTAAGGCAAATAACGGTCATACAAAGTCTTCAAAAATGGCTCATAGCCTATACATAATTCTATAACTAATATAGAAAAAGTAGATTGATTCCTTGATTATCTATGTTAATTACATCGTTGATAAACTGGCCTAAAAAACACTGAACTTTAAAAAAACATTTACCGATAAGAAGAGTCAAAATCTTGAATTTCTGAGGTCCTTCCTCGATATCCATATGATTCATGCCACGCTCTTCAATGAAATTGACAGTGACACCTTCACGAGAAGATAAAGTACCATGATTAATTGACACGGAGGTTGCGTGTTGAGGGTAAGCTAGTGTCCTTAAGCATTGGATCTTGAGCTCCATTGCATCCATCCGTCGTGTGAAGGAGGCCATGGTGAGTTCAAATTCCCCCATCTCGCTACGAGTTGTTGGAGCATAGAATGATTGGCCTAATAAATCTCCTCGTGTCACCTGAGTATTCTCTTGAAATCACTCCAGGAGGGGTCCATCGTTATCCACTACAACTAGAATCCAGAAAACCTCCTGCCCCCAGATATTTCAATCCTAATTCCATAGATAACAGATGCAAGAATTTTTGAACTGCGAGAATAAAAATCTCGAGAAAGAAAATGAGCATTGTCTGAAAAAAAAACCCAAGGATTGGTAAATAAAAAGAAACCTGTTGATAGCAACAAATAGAGTTGGCAATAAGCAATTCCCTTCCTTTGAAGATTGTCTCAATACCTTGAAGGCTAGCAACCATAACAACATTGATCCCCACGCACGACCACCCGTTGACCGGAACAAGACTTGGAACTCAACACTTGACCAGGGGTAGAAACCCTCCCAAACATCGATATAGAACGATCTATGATAGAGCGCTCAAACTGCATGAAAAATTGTAGAGACACATATCATATTGAATGCCCAAACAAATGAAATAAAACCTCAAGTGTGCAGGAAGGATTGCATAAGGACCGACAAGATGCGCCATCACCAACTGTCCGCACAAAGAAAGAGAGGCTCGACTATGGAATAGGAAAATCCCCCCTAACCCCATTTATATTAATAACTCTAAACTTCAAACTAGTGCCAAACCTTTCCCATTGATTGGCTAGGGGGTTAAGGTCTCTTTTTATATGAAAGATTGTGAATTCATGAAAGCCTTCAATGAGAGACAAATTGTGAGAAATTATGCCATTAAAGACATTGTTATCAGATTGGATTCTCTTGTGTATTTCTCAGGCTACCATCATGGAGTCTCCAAATACCATTATTCTAGAGATATTTCACTCTTTTTATATACACACTCCTTCATATAAGGCACTAGCTTCAACAACATTGTTTGAGACCATTCATAGACCCCAAGCATAGTAGGCTATATTATTCCCTCCGGGATCAAGAAGAATCCTCCCCACACCTGCCACCCCAATGCATGTAGTCTTCTAATGGAGTTTTCATGCCTTTTTTTTTTATCATGCCCACCAATGTGAATCCACTATCATCCAATGTTGTTGAAGCCTGTGCCTTATACGATCAAGAAGAATCCTCCCCACACCTGCCGCCCCAATGCATGTAGTCTTCTAATGGAGTTTTCATGCCCTTTTTTTTTTATCATGCCCACCAATGTGAATCCACTATCATCCATGCCTCATAATTTGGTAGCCACATTATTTCATTAATGTTCAACACACCACTCTATTTCATTAATACATCATCAACCATCCAACCATGCTAAATTGAGAAGCCAAACATATATCAATTGCTTTGAAAGATAGTGAACTTGGAGACCAAATTGGGTTGTCATTTGAAGCAAAGAAATTTCTTGAGTCATGGAGCAAGCTAACAATGTACAAGGATCCTTCTAGGAATATGTTACAAAACCATGGGATTTTTCTCTTATTCATTACAAGACATAAGGAAATGGAGGGCAATATAAACTCTTAATACGAATATCTCTCAAGTTTTGGTCGTTGCCAACAAATTGTTTTATAGGAAGACCATAACTACCTATGATAAGACAATCATGATGAAGCCCAGTGCAAAATCTAGACCAAGGCATACTCGTAATATTGATCCTCATATTTTTAATTACAACAAGAAGAGTAGATGTATTGTGCACTTTATCAAATGAGCCGATGAAGAACATGTATTATGAGTAGGGAAATGTAGAGGCCAGTTGAATAGCTTGAAAATTTGTAAATCATGGTATGTAAGTAGAATTTGTAAATTATATACACTAGTTTCACCATTCCAGTGGCCTTCCCTATCGTTTATGACTTTATACACGCTATATTGATTCATCCTTGAGTGTTGTAAGTAAAACATCATCAGTGGTAGCAAAAAACTATTAGAATCGCCATGATGATCAACAATAGGAGGACAAAGGTTTAATGCAAAAACATGTTCCTACACATTCTAAGTGCACTCTTTGATATTATTTTGTTGTTGTTTTTTGACAGATGATACGAGATTATGTTTGTTTGTTATTCAAATTAATAATTAGTTTATTAATTTCATTCGGTTTTCACTCAACGAACACGTGCCAGTTGGGTTAACAAAATTGGTGGGTACCAAATTGGTTAGAGTGTCCTCAACATTGTATGAGATTTGAATCTCACTCACTGTGTTTTCCATCCACATCTAAGTATATGTACTAAATCCACGATATAACCTAAAATTACCAATATGGTTTTTATTTAGTTGCATCTCTCCTCTACATGCTCTGAACATCAAAATCCTTATCAATTGTTTATCAATCATTCTTAGTTCCATCTATCTATAATGCTAATATACAAAAGAGGGATAATACACAATGTTTAGATGATAGTTTTCTTTATAAAAAATAGAGCTCTAGATGAAGAATTAACGAGGGGTGCTTCAACACTATACAAGTTCTAGAAAAGCTACAAGTTTGAACTAAGTGTTAGAGATGAACTAAGAGTTTTAAATTGTGTCTTGAAGGTGATATTTGTTATTTGCACACATTTTGATTAGACCAAACTCCCTAAAAAGACCTAAAAATCCCTTATAACTATTTTTCAAAATCAATTGTCACAATCCATAATATTTCTTCTATTCTCAAAGCTTCATAAATATGGGTGGGATATTGAATATTTCGTTGGTCATTTTTGAATTTTGATAATACAACTTACATTATTAATCACCAAGCACATAGTTGTATGACATGACTTCTGTAATTTCTAGCACAATGTTCTCATACAACACCATCAACAATACTTTAAGTGAATCCCCATACCTCACTCAACTTCAAGAGGCGTGAAGGACACATTAGTTGTTTGACCTGCATGGTGAGTACAAGTTCCTTCTTCAGAGAAAGACTCTCAACAAGACCCCTTCACTTTCGCTTTATGGATCTGGGCTTTGCAGGACACCCACAAGAAATCATATTCTATTGCTAAATATGTATGTACAAAGCAATTGGTGGTGGTGATTGTAAATTGTGATATCTAAAAGAGTTAAAACTAGACCAAACCAAATATCTTGACTTTTTCCTTGGTTTTTCCCTACTCTACCCATCCCCATTGAAACCCAAAAAATTAGAAGAAAGCAACTCCAAATCCTTGCATTTAATGTCAACTTCTAATCCCATTTTGCATTGCAAACTTATATCAATGCTTAACAGTAACATCAAACTAAAAAATTTAAACTCTTCTTGCCTAGATATTTCTGCACATTGAAATTAACTACGATCCAAGCATCACAACATACACATGTGCATATTCATTGATCTCTCTCTTCCTTCTAAATGTTTGAACTTACACAAACAAAAAATAACAATGTCATACACAAATCCAATAGATGGTAGGATGGTGGAGGAAGCCTTCATCTCATAAAATGTTTTCCTACTAACTTAGATTGGAAATAAATATTTGGTCCAATCTTCATATAATTTAATTTAAAATGTGTGTAAGAAAAAAACATTAGTCTTTTGTCATCTCCTTGCAAACACAATCAGAATCATCCACCTACTCTTATTTGTTATCGTGTTAGTCCTTTAATTAATTGAGTAGCTCGATATTACAATTGGTTATGCTTTTGATTATTTTGTTCCTTTAAAATCAAGAGTACTTCAACTCAACTAACGTTTTTCTTCCTCATGATATAGGTATACATTAAAAGTATTTAAATTACATTTTGTTGGTGTTAGGTTTCTAAAAACGTGCCTTGCAGGTTTTTAAATCACATACAGTAATTATTTTTAAAAAGTGTAAGAAGCATGATGACAAATTAAAATTGTTTTCCAACAGAAAATTTCTCATTATATTATATATAATAGTGTTCTCAAAGTCTAAAGCCTTGAACAAGAAATTACATAGAGTTCTGACCTATTCAGTGGTAATACAAAAACAACCTCCTCACAAAAACATAAACATCAGAACCTGTAATACACGATACTTCCTTTTCTGACATAATAAAGACTAATAGGAAACAATAAGAGACATCCTCCATATGTTAAGACAAAGCACAGACAGACTCAAAAAATAAGAATGATTTAGCAGTAGATAAAAGAGATGTAGATAAAAGGAAGGACCCTCATGTCCTTCAATTGATTTGTTGTGTACGATCTTCCCTTTCGGGGCCTGAAGAGCCTTTTTTGGATAAAGCATCAACTTCTCGATTATGTTCCCTGTCAATGTGAGCAAACCTGAGTGTCCCGAAAGAAGTTGCTAATTCCTTAATTATGTCCTTCCATCCCATTAAAGAGATCACATGTAAGTTTCCCCTACAGTTCAGCCAGTCAATCACTATTTTTGATCTCCAAAGACTTGCAAATTTTCAAAATCCAGCCAAGTAGCTAGGAGTAGGGTCACCCAGACACCAAGTAATTCAACCCTTGTTTTTGTGCCTGGGCCACAATTGAGGGTCCAATTGAAAATAATATTATCTGATGATTTTATTACTCCCCCTGCCCCACTTAGTAAACCATTTAGTTGAGCATCACTATCAAACCAACCAACTATAGGCAGAGCATGACAAGGAATCTTAAAAATTCTATGACAAATCACTTTCCGACTACTTGAATGTTGAAAATATAACTAAGAGGGAGGGGGGGGGGGAGGTGAATCAGTTATAATATAATCTTGAACCTTTTCTTGTTGAACTTAACATGCATAGATATACAATATTTGATTAATCACACAGAATACACAAAGACACATATTTTCATGAGGAAACCCATAAAGGGAGAAAACCTCTTCTTCTTTGGATGTCAATCAAGCTCCAACCTTCATGTACATCATAGTCTTTGAGCATCAACTCAAATATGAGGCTACAACCTATGATAGCAAGCTATAACTTGTAGAGAGCACAAACTCTCAGATTTCTCTAGCACCTACAAGACGGAAGCACCAACTCCCAGAAAATCTTCTAGCATCCACTAGAAGTTAGAGGACTACTATCCTCCCTAGCACCACCCTACCACCCTAATTGAATATTACAAAACTTTACTTACTTTATTTGTCTATGATATGGTTTGTTACAGCTCCATGTCTCCTCTGCCTTCTTCAGTTTCTATGCTATGTTTCGCTTCTGACTCTTTCTGCTTTTATGCTCTGCTCTTTTTCCTCCTACACGCAACTTCTCTATTCAACTTCTCTTCTCCCTTTTATACTCTGTGCTGCCTCTTCATAATATACGTTGTGCCTTTGGTCTTCACTACAGGTCCTGCACCGCGTCTCCTTCTACCCACATACATCGCTACCGAGGGAAGCACCCTTTCTTCTTTGTTCTTCCTCTCTCACTCACGTCGAGTCCTGTGCTTGATAATTTTCTCAATTCTTCATCTTGTCTGGTGGTTATATTGAATTCGTTCATCATCAGTAGCCATTATCCAAAGATCCTTTGGCTTCTCTGGCAGTCGCAACTCTTCATCTTCTATGTCAGTTACAACCAGTCGATTTTGGCTTCTTTGGCTTCTAAGCCCCTTCCTTCACATGACCACCGATGACGACCATACGCTTATCCAAAAAGTGCTTCGTGACTCACGAATTCGAGAATTATGTTATGAGACATCTCGATTCTCCGAAATCCTGATCTCCGAAGTGGAGCTTAGGGATGCTAGCTCCTTCCCCTATTCTCTCTCCACCTTTGGATGCGCCTGCAATCGTGTAGTCACATGAGATCATCGCCCAAGTTCATATCGAGACAGAGCTAGTGCTCACTAGGAATGAGTTCAAAATTCGGGAGAGTTAGGGTTGGCTCACATCCAAAGATGCGAAATGTGAAGTACTTCAAACTTTGTCTTGGTTGTCGTTATCAACACTCCCTCTCAACTAGGGAGGTATTCTTCACCAAGCCAATTTGGTGAAGATGTATGCAATCTGCTTACGTGTAGGAAGGTACAACACATGTGTTGTTTTATTTTACATCATATCCCTAAAAAATGATATTTTATCTCAATGTGTTTATATTTGGCATGAAACACCGAGTTCTCAAAGAGCTTCAAACATAACTCTGGTTATCATCATAGAATCCATCTCATGATCAACTAAATATGTCAGAAGCTTGTGAAGCCACACTGTTTCACACACTCAATGCTATATACTCTGCTTCTGTGGTACTCAAGGCACATAGCCTTGTTTCCTGCTGCACCAGGAAATCATGGCAAACTTCATGGTAAAACAACAACTGGATGTTCTCTTCTGGTCCACTGTACTCTCTGCTCAATCTGTATTGGCATATCCTGCAAACTCGAGTTCACACTGGAGGCATATCTCAGGCCATATCCAATTGTGCCTCGTATATATCTCAATACATGCTTTATTGCTATCCAGTGAGTCTATCTCTACTGACTCATGGATTGACTAAGCACATTTACAGTGTAGCATATATTAGGTATGGTGTTTAACCAGATACATCAATGATCCGATCAGTTGTCGGTACACATGTGGATTAATCTCATCTTAATCATCATCATTTATTTTTCATCAAATCCATCACCATCGGTGTAGACATGGATTTGTATTATGTCATACTTAACTTATTTAATATCCACTGTATATTTTCCTCAACTTAGGAAAAGTCTCATTGGTCCTTTGTCATACTTCTTGTCCCAATAAGTAGTGCATCAGACCCACTGTTGGGCTCTAAAGATGTCCTAAAAACAACCTCTATGCATCAACCAAAGGTAGGCCCTGACACAAGCGTTTTACTTGTGCCTACGTAGGTTCTTACCTTCCGTTTTCAATACCCA